>JAHKKF010532846.1:16097-52816 GCA_019740295.1 Labeo calbasu
CAGCATTTTTGTGTATTTGAACCCTTTTCAACAATGACTGTATGATTTTGAGATCCATCTTTTCACACTGAGGACAACTGAGGGACTCATATGCAACTGTTACAGATTCAAACACTCAGTGATGCTTCAGAAGGAAAAAACAATGCATTACGAGCAGCTTCAGCATTTATAGTGAAGGGGACGGGATGCTTCGGATTCTAGATAGCATTTGATTAGACAGAAAGTTTGATGAGAAGCTGAAGTGCAAGGTGATCGGTAATCCATAATGGTGGAAGTTAGAGACAGTAAGGTTTGAATGCTTGTATCTTGTAACTTTAAAACATTTTTTTGTAAATAACCTAACATGCCAAAGACTTTTTTTTACTGTATTTTTATTTTACTGTATTATTCTTTGTACTGCATCTTTCACCTTCTTTTAAAATAATTGTTATGATAGCTTTTAGTCCTCTTCAAGAGTGAAAAGATATTCAAATTTTATTCTAGGATGTTCAAATTGAGAGTGGATATAAGTGGTTTAGAAATGCTCTCATTGTTTCTGTACAACATATTATATTTTTGATATTATGATTTTGATTATGATTTTTTTGGTGGCGTTTGTCAGCACAATTCTCGTGGAGCCTGCGTGTGTGGCTCATCTGACAGAGGATGGTGATGTGTGTATTGACGTCAGCATGGGAACACAGTGTGTGTTAGGAACCGAACTCAACGCCATCCAGTTGTCCATCTTCTCCCATCGCTTCATGAGCATTGCAGGTCTGAAGACAGAAAAAATGTGGAATGAATAATGAGTGTGTGGAATAGGTAAATAGGGTATTAGAAAGGTCCTAAAAAGTCCACAGATTAAGACCTTAAAGGGGTCATCGGATGCCCATTGTCAACTAGTTGATATTATTCTTTAGGGTCTTAATGAATTTCTCAGTGGTAGTGTGAAACAACACCCTTTTTACCTTGTCAAAAACAGCTCTGTTCACAGAGACCGGTTTGGTGCATGTCCCTTTAAATGCTATTGAACTTGCCCCTCTCTTCTGTGGGGTGATGAGCAGTTCTCTGAGAGTCTTTAAACTTTAGCTGCATTTAGCCACGGAATTTGCTAACTAGCACATTTTTAGGAAACATGATTCGCAAAAATTCATAAAAAAAAACCTTATAGTCACTTCTTCTGTAGGTGAAGCAGGATTACGAATTCGCATGAACATAGATGCATGTTGGTAGAGTGGGGGGTGCATTCCCTTCAAAAACAAAAGTAGTGCTCTGCGGGTCAGATGCCAGAAGTAAATGACAACTGCTATGTTCATTATTACATCCAACAACAAAAAACCTCAATCGCTTAGGAGACGTCCTTGTCTAAACGTCCCTGTCCGAAGTCAAAACAATGGCATATTGTTTACAGCTCACTCAGGATCTGTGCTAAAACAGCAGTGTCAGTTAACAACTGTAGGAGAGGCCTGTGCAGAACTACGTCGCTGCCAAAAATCTGTGAACGGCTTCATAAGAGAAAGTGGTTAATATTTTTATGGGGATTTAAAAAAAAAAACACTGGGTGGATTTTTATCATTACAGGGTGGATGTGTACACACACTGCCAACAAACATTTATTTTCAAACTACATGTAAAAGTGAATTTTGCATCCAATGACCCCTTTAAAAAGATCAGAGCAGAAAGTTTTGAATTTATAAAGTCATGGCATTAAATGTTCATGCATTGCAAAAAGGAGTATCTTCCTCAGTAATTTTGTCTTAATGTAAAATAAAGTCTTGAAAAATTGAACAAAAATGCTCAAGACGAACAAATATCTGTCAGTAGAGTATGAAAACTTGTTTTCCCTTTAAATTAAATACATTTTTCTAAGCCCGTTGACAGATGTTAATTATGAATTCACTTCATTTTGATCAGCTTCACAGAAAACAAGACTTCTTAGATCAGATTTTGTTTCTTAAGTATTTAAAGAAGCTTTGTGGTTCCTCAAATGCAGAGCAGATGGGTCGTGTGCTGCAGAGAACCTCCATCTCCACCAATATAAAAGAACGTCTAGATTTCTCCTGTGCTGTG
Source organism: Labeo calbasu (assembly GCA_019740295.1). Classification (NCBI taxonomy): domain Eukaryota; kingdom Metazoa; phylum Chordata; class Actinopteri; order Cypriniformes; family Cyprinidae; genus Labeo; species Labeo calbasu. Next base: position 18,147 of record JAHKKF010532846.1, read on the forward strand.
TTTGGTCCTGATGGAGGTTTGGTGTCTAACGCTCCTCACATCCCTGTTCATCTTGGAGCAATGCAGGAGACTGTACAGTTCCAGGTACAGAAATACACAAATTACAATTTGAATTTTTAAATTTTTTGGGAATCTCTTTTTAAGAGTGAGTGTGCTTATGTATTTTGATTAAAATGTACTTTTGATGTGTTTTAGATAAAGGCTGCAGGAGGCAACTTGCAGGAAGGAGATGTGATTCTCAGTAATCATCCATGTGCAGGTGGCAGTCATCTACCAGACCTTACAGTCATCACTCCTGTAGGTCACTCATAAGTTTTTAGTGGTTTCATTTTTAATGATCCACAATGTTGTTTTTACTGTATTTCTGATCAAGCAGCATTGCAGAAATTCCAGTGCAAAAAATCTAAATTATACAATAGGCTTACAAAGTCTTGATTTTGTTTTGGGGGTGTACTAGAACATGCTCTCATGCTTGGTGGTTCAAAAAACACATTATTTTTCACATAATTTACATTATTACGGGCACCGGAACTGATCACCCTTCTAGTCAATGCTTGTGTTTGTACCAGCCACACATCTGCATTTGTTTTGACCCCCTATACTGCACACGTTTGTACCATGCAGCTCCGACATGGCCACCGGAGCTGATCGCGGCCACTCTAGTCAATTCTTGTGTTCATACCAGCAGCGCTGCGGCTTGTTGAAGCGTCCCAGAACCGGCTCTCTGTGCTTGCATCACTTAAGTTAGACTAATCCCCCACCTCGTTCCTACCCACCCCCAACCATTCTCTGTGTTATGCAGGTGTTTCGTGATGGCATTAGTGCGCCGGTGTTCTTTGTGGCCAGCAGGGGGCATCATGCTGATATAGGAGGCATCACTCCAGGCTCCATGCCCCCCCACTCCACCTCTCTACAACAAGAGGGTGCCGTCTTCACTTCCTTTAAACTAGTGACGGGTGGAGTTTTTCAGGAGAAAGGTTAGAAGAGATATTAATCAAGTTGAAGTCAGTGTAACAAATGATACTGATCATCATATTGTTAAACTTTTTACATGGTCAGTTTTTTTGCTCATTTTTCATAGTCATCTTTATTTCTATCAGCTGTGACAGAAGCCCTCATGGCACCCGCTCAATACCCAGGATGCTCTGGGACACGCAATCTCCGTGACAACCTGTCGGACCTTCGAGCACAGGTAGCAGCCAATCAGAGGGGTTGTCAGCTGGTAGGGGAGTTGATTGCCAGCTACGGACTGGATGTTGTCCAGGCGTACATGGGATACATTCAGGTCTGTACATGTGTCTGATGTATTAAATGTAGCTGATGAAAATCTTAGCTTTAAAGGGTTGGTTTACCCAAAAATGAAAATTCTGTCATTAATTACTGTGAACCCTCATCTTATTCCAAACCCTTATTAAGACTCACAAATTAATATGCTTTTGATGAAATTCGAGAGGTTTCTGACTCTGACAACAATGCAACTAATACATTCAAAGCCCAGAAATGTAGTAAGGACATCAATCGTTTAACTTTAATGTTATGAAACTATGGAGCAGTGATGGCGGAGACTGAGCCGGAAGACAAGTCGTTAAAAAAAATATTATTTTTGTTTTCTTTGAGCTCGAAAAGAATTAGTGTAGCTTCATAACATTAACGTTGAACCACTGATGTCACATGAACTATTTTAACAATGTCACTGCTACCTTTCTGGTCTTTGAATGTATCAGTTCCATAGAACCGTTGATGTCTATGCAGGGTCTGAAAGCGCTTGGATTTCATCAAAAATATCTTAATTTGTGTCCTGAAGATGAACAAAGGTCCAAGGGGTTTGGAATGACATAAGGGTGAGTAATTAATGACTAAATTTTGATATTTGGTTGAACTAACCTTTTAGGTTTATGCCATGGTTTGGTTTATGTTATCGTAAAGTAAAGTGTGTATATTTAGAGTAATGCAGAGCTTGCAGTTCGAGACATGCTGAAAGATTTCGCTCGTCGGCGACGTCTGGAAACGGGCTCTCTTGAGGTTGAAGCAGAAGATCAAATGGACGATGGGACACCGATCAGATTAAAGGTCCAGATTGATGAACAGCAAGTAAGAAATAGTTTTTCATTTTGCAGATTCAAATCAGTTTTGAATTAGAGCACATTAAAACTGTTTTTGCATTTTGATCATTTATACCCTCCAGGTTTCATACTGAATATAATGTTGAGTTTAATTATTTAATATTCCCTTTCAATAGCACTTTCTGCAATATATATATATATATATATATATGTATATGTATATATGTATATATGTATATATGCATATATATAATATATATATATGTATATGAATGTAAAACTGTACAAACAGTACAAACTGCAGTTTTTAAAGGAGTAGTTCACTTCCAGAACAAAAATGTAGTACAGATATTGTCATCCAAGTTATTCATGTCTTTCTTTTTTCAGTTGTAAAGAAATTATGTTTTTTGAGAAAAACGTTTCAGGAATTCTCTCCATATAGTGAGAAATCTATGGAGCCCCTGAGTTTTCAAATGCAGTTTCAATGCAGCTTCAAAAGACTTAAAATGATCCCAGTCGAGGAAGAAGGGTCTTATCTAACGAAACGTTCGGTTAAAAAAGATTACAGTTTATATACTTTTTAACCTCAAACGTGTTTTTTCTGGTTCAGTACAGTTAGGGTATACTGAAAAAGTCCCATCTCATTTTCTCCTCCAACTTCAAAAAATTACAAAATTGTCCTGCATCACTGTTTTACCATTTTTTGTAAAGGGCGTTTGACCTTATTTGCATGTTCACTTTGTAAACATTGGGTTGGTACTTCTGCAGTGATTTAAGACTATTTTGAAGTTGTAGGAGAAAATTAGATGGGAGTTTTTCAACATACCCTAACTGTCTTGAACCTGAGTTCACGCATTTTGAGACAAGACGAGCGTTTGAGGTGAAAAAGTACATAAATGTACTTTTAAAAAAATACATATCAGATCCTTTCGCTAGATAAGACAATTCTTCCTCGGCTGGGATCATTTAGAGCCATTTGAAGTTGCATTTAAACTGCATTTTGGAAGTTCAAACTCAGGGGCACCATATCAGTCCATTATACAGAGAGGAATCCTGAATGTTTTCCTCAAAAAACGTAATTTCTTTATGACTGAAGAAAGAAAGTCATGAACATCTTGGATGATAAAGGGGTGTGTACATTATCTGGAAAATATAGTTCTGGAAGTAAACAAGTGTTAAAATGGCAGTAGAACAGTGCAGTACATTGTTGATCAACACCTCTGTCCATCCCTGTGTCTGTCTGCAGGGCAGTGCAGTGTTTGATTTCACCGGCACGGGGACAGAAGTGTGGGGCAACTGTAATGCTCCTCGTGCTATCACCCTCTCTGCCCTCATATACTGCCTGAGATGCATGGTGGGCCAGGACATCCCCCTCAACCAGGTGACACATACTACCACTTTGGTTGATTGTGCTTCTCACAGTACAGGTTGTTATAATAAAAACATGTTTTGCACTCAAATTACAATGTGTTATATGGCTTTAGCAAGCATTTAGCTAAACTTAACTAACCACCCTTTACACAAACATTAAAGCAGCTAAAAGTTCAATGCCCATAAAGGTAATAAATGATTGGTAAACATTATTAAACATTTTAAAATTATAATAACAACAGTCTCATCTTTAAAAACATGAACAAATGATTAGTTTAGATGTGTAAATACTAGAAATCTACACAACAAATAGAAACCAAATATATGACCTATATAGACCGTGATTATGAGCTAATGAATAATATGTTAACATGAAGAATCTGTGAAGTGCTTAAAATTATTAATTGAGCTGTTTTTTTTTTTTTTTGTAAATGTGAAAAGAGCATTAGCTAATATATAAACTGAACATACTGACATTTGTTAGCATTGAACATTAACATTAACAAATAAGCTTTTAATCATTGTTTAATATCTGTTAAAGTCATTTGAGAATTTTTTAAAAAGTGCATGAGCATATGAATTGAACGTTTAGTGACATTTGTAAGCATTAACTAATGATCTATGAAGCATTATATAATGTTTTTTAATGATTTATTAATGAAGCTGTTAATCATTGTAAACCATCTGTCAAAATCGTTTGAAGATTTCATATTAATTAAAAATTAGATCTGTTAATAAGTACCAAGTTTCTTAGTAAACATCAATAAACACATTATCTCACATTTCTAGCTATGTGAATATATATTATCTGATGATCTGTTAAGCATTATGTAATGTTTGTTAATGATTTATTAACAAACATTGTTATTATAAAGTGTTACAGATTATGGTTATACTGTGGTTAAAAGGGTTTTTGAAAGTTCCCAAGGCTATGTTTACTTAATAAAAATTACAATAAAAATTAATATTGTGAAATATTATTAGAATTTAAAATAACTTTTTAACTTTCTATTTTTGTGTATTTTAAAATATGATTATAATTATTCCTAAGACCGTAGAGCTGAATTTTCTATATCCATTACTCAGTTTTCAGTGTCACTTGAAATGATTCTAATATGCTAATTTAGTGCTGTTTTCCACACATTAAACTTGGTAAACAACTGTAAATTTGCTAGATTGACACAAACAGCTTTCTCTTTTTTTCACTTTTAAAGAGGTAGTAGATCCAAAAATGAAAATACTATCATTTACTTACCCTCAAGTTTTTCCAAACCCATTAGAGTTTAATTCATATTTTTTGTAGCAGTTTAGATTTTACATTATTTTTGTCAATCCATTAAACATCTAACATAATCAACATTTTTAAGCATCAAAAAGTACATGGTAAAAGTAGAGTGGTTAAATCTAAATCTTGTGACGAGACACAATCATGTTATATGATTTATATATCAGATTTAATATATGCTTTTTTCACATGTAAATATCAGTGCTCATACATAGAATATCAAATGTGCTTGCTTGACATGTAATATTTTTGCACATAAATGGAATATATAAATTACATATAATTCTATTTCATGTTTTGTTTAGAAAGATTAGACTAAATAAATATTACATTTACCTTTACATTTAAATGTATAATTTCCGCTATATATTCATATAAAAACTTTATAGTCAAATTCAAATTAATTGTTTTTTGACAACTATTACAGTTCATTTCATTTATTTCATTTCTAGCCACTGTTTCAGTTTAAAATGACAAATAATCCAAATATCTTCACACAATATGCATGATAGGTCACCTTTTATTTTAAGGTGTCCCTGTTACAGTGTTACAAGGTTGTAACTGCATAAATTGCATGCCTAAATGGTTAGTTCACCCAAAAATGAAAATTCTGTCATTAATTACTCATCCTCAGATTACCCTTAAGATTTTTGTTCATCTTCAGAACACAAATGAAGATGTTTTTGATGACATCTGAGAGTTCTTTGACCCTCCATAGACAACAAGGGTACTTCCACGCTCAAGGTCCTGAAAGGTTTAAAGAACATCGACAAAATAGTCCATGTGACATCAGTGGTTCAAATGCAATTTTATGATGCTACGAGAATACTTTTTGTGCACAAAAAAAAAATAATAATAAAGACTTTATTCAACTATTCTCCTCGGCGTCATCCTAGTGCCATATTGGAAAGTACCATGATGGTACTTTCATCAGTGAACCACTGATGTCACATGGACTGTTTGTACCTTTCTGGATCTTGAACGTGGAAGGAACCTTGCTGTCTATGGAGGGTCAGAGAGCTCTCAGATTTCATCAAAATATCTTAATTTGTGTTCTGAAGATGAATAAAGGTCTTACGGGTTTGGAATGACATGAGGGTGAGTAATTAATGATTAAATGAATTTTCATTTTTGGGTGAACGATCCATTTAATTTACTGCTATTACTGTAGATGTAACCTATAACAAGGACACTAAAATAAATTGTTAATACACTTTTACAAATATAATAATTTGTAATTAGCAGGAGAGACTTTTTGTGTGATGAAGTGCTTTGTATTTCAGGGCTGTCTGGTTCCTGTTAAAATCATCATTCCTCCCGGCTCGATCCTGCAGCCGTCTCAGGATGCTGCAGTAGTGGGCGGTAATGTGCTGACCTCACAGAGAGTGGTGGATGTCATCTTCAGAGCCTTCCAAGTGTGTGCAGCCTCACAGGTGTGTTATATCAGTCAGAATAATCTCTATATACATCTTTCAATTAAATCTCCTTGTGCTGCAAAAAGCCAGTTCTGGTTTTACGGACATGTGGCCTATTTTAGGTCAAATTTAATTGTACAGCACTTTTCATGTTTTCACAAATTTGTTTCAGTACAGCTTTACAGAAAATCATAAAGTTAATGTTTAAAATATCTTAAATAACTAAATTCAGCTACTCTTGAATAGTTTTATTTAGCAGATTAGAGTTGGGCGATAATATGATTTACATTTTGCAACAATACAAGCAATCAAGAAGCTGAGATATGTCATAGTTTACATCGCCCTTTGCGAGTCAATTTACATGCAATTAATTATCCTACTTTTTGATTTCTCTCATATTGTTTTTTTGAAGGGTTGCATGAACAACATTTCTTTTGGCTGTGAGAAAAGTGGTTACTATGAGACGGTTGCGGGGGGTGCGGGAGCGGGCCCAACCTGGAACGGACGCAGTGGAGTTCACTCTCACATGACAAACACTCGCATCACTGACCCTGAGATCTTGGAGAGCAGGTCTGACTATATAAGAGAATTATAGATATATCTTCCATTCACTTATAACATGTGAAGAGGAAGAGGTTAATAAAGTTAAGTTGCTGTCTTAGGTATCCAGTGATTCTTGAGCATTTTTCCCTGCGGCCTGGTTCTGGAGGGGAAGGTCTGTACTGCGGTGGTGATGGTGTGATCCGGAAACTTCGATTTCGTAGTCCAGTGGTTCTGTCTGTATTAACGGAGAGGCGCTCTACACAACCCTATGGCCTACATGGTACCTTCATCTGCAATATATTTACATGCTTTCATATATGGCTGGGTGATAATTCGATAATGATAATTATCGCAATGTAATTTTTCTCGATAAAACGACATGAAGAGTTCGATAAATGTTCAATATAATTTTTATGTGCCAAAGGCGGAATGAAACTGTTTATCATGATTTAAAATGTACGCTTGCTACTATGGGAGACCAATGCATAATTTAAAAAAAATCCAAAATGGGTCAGAATAATTTTAACCATATAAAACTGAGGTTGCTACAGTTTTTACTGTTACTGACTGATAATGAACAAAAATTTACCTTTGCATCCTCAAGCTGCTATCAAATGTGCATTTCTAAGAGACAAAAAAGTGATATTATTATTATTATTATTATTATTATCATCATCATCATTATCAGACAACCTAAACCTGTTTCTTGATTTGAAACAATATAACTCATTAGAACATGCAGAAATTAATTTTTCTATTTAGATATTTATTTTGTTAAGGAAAATTAATGGTCTGGTTTCTACAACTTTCACTTTAAAGCAAAACTCTGACTTTAAACTTGAGAGAAATAAAGATTTGATTGATTTATCATGATAATCATCGATATCGACTGATATTAAAAAAAATTATTGTGATTATTTTTTTTGCCCATATCACCCAGCCCTACTTTCATATACAGTGGTATGCAAAAGTTTGGGAACCCCTTGTAGAATCTATGAAAATGTGAATAATTTTAACAAAGTAAGAGAGATCATACAAAATGCATGTTATTTTTTATTTAGTACTGTCCTGAGTAAGATATTTTACATAAAAGATGTTTACATAATAGTCCACAAGACAAAAATAGCTGAAATTATTAAAATAACTGCATACAAAAGTTTAGGAACCGTTGGTTCTCAGTACTGTGTGTGGTTACCTGGATACAGTGGATCAGTTAAACTATGCACTGATCTTCAGATAAATCCTCCAGGTCCTGCAGATTCTTCAGTTTACCAACATCTTTTGCATATTTGAACCCTTTCCAGCAGTGACTGTATGATTTTAAGATCCATCTTTTCACACTGAAGACAATTGAGTGACTCAAACACAGCTATTAAAAAGGTTTAAACATTCACTGATGCTTCAGAAGGAAACACAGTGCATTAAGAGCCGGGGGTGAAAACTTTTGAACAGGATGAAGATGTCTAGATTTCTTTTTTTGTTGAAATATAATTTTTTTAAAATTTGCCTTGATCTTTAAATTCAAAAAGTTTTCACCCCCCGGCTCTTAATACATCGTGTTTCCTTCTGAAGCATCAGTGACACACACACACACACACACACATCCAGAAGTGCTGAGGCAACATTTCCAAGATGCTTCAAGAAACCTACCTGCAAAGCTGCCTGAAAAACTATGCACCTAGGGCAAAAGCGGCTTTAAACACAAAGGATGGTAACACTGAAAGTTGATTTATTTTAGTTAATAGTAGTTAATTGATAAAGAAAATCCATTTATTTTTTTGACAGCATCCTCATTTTACAGCATTTTTACACAAGTGCCTAAAACGTTTAACAGTATTTTAGCTTTGCAGGTAGGTTTCTTGAAGCATCTTGGAAACATTGCCACAGTTCTGGATTTAGTCTGTCTCAGTTTGTTCTGTTTCTTCATGTCATTCCAGACAGACTAGATGATGATGAGATCACATCTCTGTGTGGAGCACTGGCTGTTGTCAGACTCCTTGTGCAAGCAAAAATCTCACTGGATTATTACAATTAATGGCAAAATGAATGTTTGGAAATGTAAACTGATATTTCCTACTGACACACTACAGCAGATGATAGAAATAATTGACTTACAACCATTTTTTAGCTGGTGAAAATACTAGTGTTCTGATAATTTTGGCCACCACTATATATATATATATATATATATATATATATAATTTACATATGTATGTATGTATTTATTTATTTATTTATTTATTAAATCCTTGTCTCATTTAGGAGGTAAAAATGGGGCACCTGGGCTGAATTTGCTACATAAAACGGATGGCAGAGTTTTAAATTTAGGGGCCAAGAATACAATCAGCCTGGATCCTGGGGTAAGACAAATAGTGTGTGTTTTTGCATTCTTGTGAATACATTAAAATCAATAATACCTTTATTAAAAAGAGATGTAAACCATCATATCTATACAAGGAATAAGTCTCACAATTCTGACTTTTCTTGCAAGATATAAACTCAGAATTGTAAGATATTAAAAAGAGAAAACAATCTGTCATCTCACAATTCTGATTTGCTCAGAATTGCCAGAATAAATCTCAGAATTGTGAGATAATAAGCAGTAATTATCTTTTTTATTTCTTTATACCATGACGGAAACAGTCTTGAATACTTATCAGTGTTCAGGAAAAAGCTCTTTTGTTCTACATAAGGATGTTCCACCCTTAATAATCACATCTCATTACACAACTGTATGTCTCTCTTTAAATGTCTTTGTTGTTTAAGAATGGTTTTGTGTTAGAAGAGCTATTGACTATAGAAACTTTCATTAAAATGGACTCACATTATCTGTGGCATACATGACAGGACATGTTCAGTCTGTTCACCCCTGGAGGAGGTGGATGTGGATGTGTGGATGAACAGGATGGAGACCATCAACTTCCCTCTAAACGCCGTTGTCTGCACAAGCCACAGAACATGGTTTAACAAGAGGAAAAAAGGGAACAAAACATTAGACAATAGAAATAGTTTTTGAAGGTGACAGAAATAAAGATGAATAAAATTATATGACTTGTTTTTTTCTGTTCTGCTACAGTGTTTTACAAAGGTTGGTTATAGACTTAATGTACAGTAGTGAGAGTCAGTGATCAGTGTATTAATTCAATACACTGTTACACTGTAATATAAAATTGTATGCTATTACCATGAGCTGAATGTTAATCATTGATAATGAGATCATAGTAATGGGTGTAAACATCTGTTTGGGGTGTTTACCTACCTAAAGCGAGATGGACTCCAGCATACCTGCAACATAAGACAAGCAGATGATTATAAATTGTTTTTTACAAATATTTAAATAAAGAACTACACATATTTGGGAATAAATAAAAAAATAACTTAATATACCAAGCCCTGTAATAGAATTTACATGGGCTTTTTTAAATGAACAAATAAATGAATAAATCTATTTTTCTTAAATCATTCATGTATGTAGTTTCGATTTTATGTTTTTCTGAGCGACATGCAAATGAGAGAATATCTGTGCATACGTTTTCTGTGCGTACGTTCATTCTAAGAATCAACGTTTTCCCCAAAATATCCACAAGATAAAGTCGAGGTAAATTTTTATTGTAACTAATATGGACTACGTTAACAAGAGTCAGTGAAGCATACATTGGTGATATATCGGAGAGAAAACAGATTTTACAGTAATTTTAAGCGGTAAGAAAAAGTGTTTTAAAGCTAGTTGTTTTGTGGAACATCACAGTTATACATTATATGAGAACAGTAGGGCCTGTAAATAGAGAGTACGTGTTATTTAAGAAAATATAATTATATTTTCAGAATGATATAATTTTGTTCTCAAACATAATCAGTGCGGTAAAACGCCCCAGGGGGCAATGGGCAATTACTGTAGTTATTCTGTTATGAACATTAAATCTTTTTGTTTTTCCATCAAATGTGTTTTAAATCGTTGGTTAAATAAAATATTTGGACTTTATATTTAACATTTACCTCAAAATAGCATCAGGTAGCTATTTAGCTAGCCAGTTAGCATGAGCTAACAACATTTTTCAAATAGGCTATTATAATTTTGTAATTCATAATAGCCGAATTGATTATATTCTTTTTAATTTTAAGATAAAACTGCCTGTACTCTGATTAAAGTAAATTGCTTTGTCAGACTGGGGGGCAAAACGCCCCCTTGGTACGTTACAAATTTATTTATGTTGAAAATATAATGACATGAAAACTCTGGAGATTTTCATACTTGGTTTATAATTTATGCCATTTTCACTAAAACTAGGCCTATGACAACTTTTCTGAACACATTTAACTTTGTTTCACAGAAAAAAATTACACTCTCCCTAAGGGGGCTTTTCCATCAACTCTACCCTATGCATATTTGAGAGATGATCCTAAGATTAAATTTAGGATGGTTTCTGCAACATTTTATAAATAAGGCCCCAAGAACCGCAGACAGGGTTAAAAGCCAAATTTGAAATACAAAAATAGAAACGTAGATGCAGGTTTCATCTTCCATAATAATAAGCGTGTTATGGAGTATTTGGAAATATACAATTTAATACGCATACACTGATGTTAACATTTTATAGATCTAAATATTAAATTTATAGTTTTGTCATGCCTGTCGTGTTTTTGTCCGTGTTTCCATAAAGCCTCCTAGGCTGTCTTGAAGTATATTATGGAAAGTAATAGTAATGAATTGTAAATAAATATTTAGCCTAATGTAATAAATATTGTAAGACAAATCCTATTCATTACCAGACCTAACTACTCAGTTGATAAAAGACAGATTCATTTGTTTATTTAGGCTATGTCAGAACGAAACACAGGGCTAAAATCAGGTTATTTTGTTGTGCTTCAATTTTTGTACAGGGTTTTTTCTCTTGGCACACACACGAAAAAGCCTTATTTCAAAACTCCAAGATACATTAAGGCGGAACTAAACACTAATTTTTACATTTACATTGTTTATGCATATGGCATTGGCAGACAATAATGAAAAACATAAAGACAAAAATGGTGGCACACTTGTTAGTCATGAAAACATAGGAAATTGCCCTATGGAATCTTACCAAATTTTCTCACCCAGAACTTTCCCATGTGTGTTTTTTTTTCTTTTCTCTCAAAATTAATTATTTTTTTTTTTTAATTACAAATCTAAAAACAATGGAATGAAACAAATGTAGGCCCTACAGTACTTTAAACCCACCTGTGTTCCAAGTAAGCCTAACACACAGTATGTATTTTGATATTAGTTGCTTCACATTTTATTAAATAAATGCTTTAATTTTGATTCATGATTGGCCAATCAAAGAACTGCTAATCAAGCTAGAGTATATATATGTATATATATATATATATATATATATATATATATATATTATTATTATTATTATTATTATTATTATTATTATTATTGAATTTACATTTGGATCCACAATAATTAATTAATATTGTAATGTAAATAAATATATATGAAGCCACAGAAAGATTATGGAGTTATGGCTTCTATGAGCCCTTATGATATCATAAAGAAGTTTTAGAACGTTGCGCGGGACTATATAAAGAGCGAAACTCACCTGCTCACTTTGTGGCGAGTTAGGAGTATTGTTGTCAGCGGTGTTTACTTCGTGTATTCAGTTGTTGATAGCGTTTGATTTTGTTCATTATGGGACAGCGACAATCTCGCAGAGAGAAAGCGGAGGGTGGTGAGTGTGTGCACGGGGTCAATCCCGGTACATCACTTACACCCACCGACCACAAGGCGGAGGTCCATCCTCGTTCCGACGAGACGCCTGAGTGTGTCGGTGAGGGAGGTGGGCAGGAGAGAGGGGGAGACAAGGCGAAGAAGAGGAAGAGGAAGAGGTTTCGGAGGTTTGCCTCTTTCTTTAGTTGCTTGTCTCTTCCCAAATCCACCAGGGCTCAGGATGAGCAGGTGGAGCAGGGTGAGGTGGATCAGGACACTGAGGAGGCCCTATCCAGGTGTACTGATGGTAAATGACAAGCTCTGAACTTTAAAAAGTCTCTTAATCTCAATCACAATCACATTATAAAAATGCATTTTTCACGACATGTGATAAAATTTTTAATATAGAAAGCAATATTTTGAAGAATATTTCAAGATTTCAAGTTGTCAAATGTTCCTATAAATAAAAAATGAATAATAAATAATCAATAAATCTAACATTTTACAGGTACTATTTAATTAAAACAAGCTTTTGGTTAATATTCCTTTCTTTAGATCTGACTTCTCTACAGGACGTCATCTGTACTGTAGAGGAGGATGATCATCAGGAGCCTCATACCAGTAGTCCTGAGGTAGTCCCCGCTGCCGAGGACCAGCAAATTGTGGATGATCAGCCTCAAGATCAGGACGGTCCAGTCAGTCCGTCAGCAGATGAGAGTGGATCACATCTGCTGAGACAGCTGGACTGTGATGAGATCGTGAGGATTGAGGGTGAGTTTACTGTTGTAATCCAAAATATAACTCACACACACATGCTATTCTTACAGTGTCTTATTTTAGAGGAATGTGTATAAAAGAAAGTGCATCAAGTATAGTGATGATATGAGAAGTACAAACAATGTTAAAATAGTTTTATGGTAGGTATGGCATGCCACACTGCAGAACACGGCTTTATTATATAATACAGAATTTAAAAATAACTATAATTATGTTTTACTAGAACACATTTGCTGGAAATATGTGATCGGCAAAAAGATGGGGGAAGGTTCATACGGCTCCGTGTATGAAGGGACCCGCTGTGAGGACGGCCTTCAGGTGGCTGTCAAAATCACAGCAAAGATGAAGGACGAGCCGTACATCCGCCTTGTAAGTGAACTGTGCTCTCTGTGTCATCTCTCAGTCATTATTTGCGATTCATAACATTTTGGATTAATGTGAATCACAGCGTACAAATAATCACTATTTCAGACTGGGCATAATCCTTATTTAAAAAATCACTGTCTTGCTTCTAGCCTGATCATCCCAGGCCAGTGCCTCTAGAGGTGGCCCTGACAGTTCTGGCCAATCAAGGCCCGAGCTGTCGCCACATTATAGAGTTACTGGACTGGCAGGACCATCTCGACCAGTACATCATGGTCCTAGAGCGGCCCTCACCCTGCATGGACATGCACGATTTCTGGCTGCATTATGACGGCCTCTTCACTGAGGGGATGGCCCGTCATTTCATGCAGCAGGTCATCGATGCTGCTGTCGTGTGCTGTTCCCGGGGGGTCCTCCATCGTGACATCAAGATGCCGAACCTCCTGGTCAACATAGAGACCCTGGAGGTGAAGCTGATTGATTTCGGCTGTGGGGACCTCCTGAGGAGCACATCGTACAAATCCTACAGTGGTATGTATTATTTTTCAAACATTTGGGACTTAAACTCTAGTGAACAGTGACACCATGTCTTAATGAGAACATTCTCAGTAGAAGTAAAGCCAGTAATAATATTATTTTTATTGACTAATATTAAATGCAGATGCAAACTCTTTCTTCCAGGGACAGCCAGGTACTGCCCTCCTGAATATTTTCAGAAGGGTGAGTACTATGGGAAACAGGCGACAGTGTGGTCACTGGGAGTGCTCCTCTTCCGCATGATCACTAGCCTTTTCCCAGAGAGCAGCGATATCAGTCTGATGGACACTGATATCTGGTTTCAGCCAGGCTTCTCCGATGGTGAGATCTTCATTATAACAATTTTTAATTAGACAAAATGGCTTTATTAAAGATGCTTTTGAGGATAAAGCAGGAGTCTTACTCAGATTTACAGCTTAGATAGCATGTGTAAAGTAAATAATCAGACGTCTCTCCATCTTTCTGGACAGAATGCTGCTGTTTTATCAGAGGTTGTCTGAAGAGCGACCCTGAGCGGAGGATTCATCTGGAGGAGATGCTCTTCCATGACTGGTTTAAGGTACTGAGTCAAAGACAAGCTAAAATGATATTGAATGTATAGTGTTTGTTTATTTTGATTATCTGAATATGAACATCAGCTTTCTTATGCTACTTTTCAGTACCTGCAGCAACTATTATAGTCAGTTCTCATACACTGCATAGATAACAATCTGTATTTTATACCTTTTGAAATATGTTAGTCTAATTTGTGCAGTTTCCAAAAATGTACAATTTGTAAATGTGTTTCAGGTCCCCCTGTAAGTCATGGAGGACAGGGTCAGCCTTGCGTCTGGCGGGCTGACATGGGTGACCCCTCCATCCCTCCAGCCTTAGCGTCTTGCGGGGCTGGCAGGCCTTGGTTGCGTCTTGCGCCTTGGCTTGAGGCAGTAGTTCTAGCGCCTTGCAGAACTACTTGCCTAGGGATGTGTACATAGTGTAAATAGTTTAGTTTTAGTTAAGTTAGCTTAACCATCCCTCCAGCCTTAGCGTCTTGCGGGGCTGGCAGGCCTTGGTTGCGTCTGGCGCCTCGGCTTGAGGCAGTAGTTCTAGCGTCTTGCGGAACTACTCGCCTAGGGATGTGTACATAGTGTAAATAGTTAGTTTAGTTTTAGTTAGTTAAGTTAGCTCATCCATCCTTCCAGCCTTAGCGTCTTGCGGGGCTGGCAGGCCTTGGTTGCGTCTGGCGCCTTGGCTTGAGGCAGTAGTTTTAGCGTCTTGCGGAACTACTTGCCTAGGGATGTGACTTGTAAATAGTTTGTTTAGTTATAGTTAAGTTAGTTATTGCACCATCCAATCATATTTCTAAAAACGAAGTCACCTAGAGCTTCTTAGAGCTCCCTGTCAAGCCTGTCCCACAAGTTCCTGGCACTGCCACACTAGAAGTCCCTGCCACTCACATGGCAACAGAGCTCACTTTATCAGCCACCTTGGGCCTAGAGAATACAGTAAGGGCCACTGCAGAAATCACTCTGAAGGCCTCCATAAAGGTTCCTGACGCTGATGCTCCAGAACCTGCTCAGGTCAGAGAGAACCGAATCAAAGGTACCACAAAGTTTTCTCCTTTTCAAAGCTGCCCTGGTCCCGAACCTGCTTGTCCAGGCCTGAAGGTTCTTGCTGCTGCAACACCAGAACCCACAATGGTTTCAGAGCTCTTTGTCATAACAGCTACAGTCTGAAAGCTTCCCATCATGTCTGCTACAATAGTTTGTTTCATGATGGCGTTGAGATTCAAGCCAAGGCTGCCAAAAAACCTCCAACCAAGGCCGCCTCAGTGTTTCCTGTAATAACCTCAGCCAGAGCTGATGTCTAAACATGCTCCAGTCCCAGAGCTCCTCTCCCAGCCTCCCTGGTCCCAGAGGTTCCTACTAAATCTGCTTTGGCGTTAGAGGTTTCTGTGTTGACTGCACCAGAAGATCCTCTCAGGAATCACTGCTGTGATTCCTACATAAATATATTACAACTGTGTGCCATATTAAAACACAATGTTTGTGGAAAAAAAAAACATAAAATGTGTTGTTTTTTTCTGGAAAACAATATGATAATCTGGATATTAATCTGGTTTACATTTATCACTTTACCAGTCATGAGTGGGTTAATGTGAGTAATAACCTCAGGTCAGTAGAGCCAGGTAAGTACAGAAGGTCTTGTATTATACACATCACATTTTGTATGACTCCCTTGGTCCATGGAGCTCTCACCAAATCAGTTGATGATGTGAATCAGGTGTGTAGACCAGACTATGTACAGTCTTTACCTCAAAATAAAAGACAATGGCACAAAACAAATATATCATGTGAAATATGGAGGAAAAAATACAGGGGAAAAAACACATTTGTGTAATTAAACTTTTGACTCAAAACCTTACATTCCATATCTCACTTTACAAATACAAGACTAGAAATTAATGCACTTTTTTAATCTGAAAAAAGGGGATATCACAAATGTGACATATTATTTATTATTGAAGGAAGTGTCATTTTTATATATCTTATATATGTCATATGTCATATATATCATATATTATTAGGATATTAAGTGAACATCATGTTCCATGAAGATATTTTGTAAATTATTTGTAAACTTAATTTTTGATTAGTAATATGAATTGCTAAGAATTTCATTTGGACAACTTTAAAGGTGGTTTTCTCAATATTTTTTTGCAGGTTTGCAGATGATGTATAAATCTCAACTTCATAAAATTGACCTTTATGACTGGTTTTGTGGTCTAGGGTCACATATGTCATAAGTATGATGCGATCTGTACACAGACCATCAGCATACGTTCACATTCATTTAACATTATAAATACAGTGTGCTGCCTCTAAGCTCATGCACTATGAACTGAGTGAATTCACAGTCTGTCTTTGATGCCCAGCAGGTCTCTGGTAAATTCTTGGTCCTCATTTTCCACTGTAGTGCTGTAAACCGAAGACATCTGGGGAGAATCTGTATCTGCACACAAGACAAGGGAAGTCTTACAGTAGGACATCTACAGTTTCATATATCAGAATAATGTAAAATGGGATGCTATTCTCTCAGTATCAGTCACGAAAAAACTAAAAAAGGCATTTACTGTTTTCTGTGTTTATTGTCCTCACAGAGAGAAGAGCATGGCTCTCTTTCTCACAGTTGCTGCTA
Source organism: Labeo calbasu (assembly GCA_019740295.1). Taxonomy (NCBI): domain Eukaryota; kingdom Metazoa; phylum Chordata; class Actinopteri; order Cypriniformes; family Cyprinidae; genus Labeo; species Labeo calbasu. Next base: position 35,373 of record JAHKKF010532846.1, read on the forward strand.
ATGTTGCTGGATCAAAAAGTAAGACAATTAGTTCATCTTAAGTTAATTTTCAATAGAGCTGTTATTTAAAAATAGTACATAATATTATATAATATTTTAATACAGTTAAAGTCAAAAGTTTACATACACCTTGCAGAATCTGCAAAATGTTATTTTACCAAAATAGGAGGGATCATACAAAACGCATGTTATTTTTATTTAGTACTGACCTGAGATATTTCACATAAAATATTTTTACATAGTCCACAAGAGAAAATAATAGTTGACCCTGTTCAAAAACTGTTGTTGCCTGAATGATCCACAGCTGTTTATTTGTTTAGTGATAGTTGTTCATGAGTCCCTTGTTTGTTCTGAACAGTTAAACTGCCTGCTGTTCTTCAAAAAAATCTTTTAGAAATTCTTTGGTTTTTCAGCATTTTTGTGTATTTGAATGATTTTGAGATCCATGTTTTCACACTGAGGACAACTGAGGGACTCATGCAACTATACAGAAAGTTCAAACACTCACTGATGCTTCAAAGGTAACATGATTCAATTAAATTCAACTATTATTTTCTTTTGTGGACTATATGTAAATGTCTTTATATGAAATATCTTATTCAGGACAGTACTAAATAAAAATATTTATATATTTATTTTTATTTCTCATTATTACAGTACACTGACACTTTACTAACAGTGCCTTTTGGATGTTTTCTTTTCACTCGTCTGAAAAAAACACCAAAAAGCCCAAAATCTCAAACTTGACAGGTGCATGAAAAAAATAAAATAAGTCCTCACCTGTCAGACAACACAGAATCACACATTTTAATACCTACAATTGCCAAAAATAAAATAAGTCCTCACCTGTCAGACAACACAGAATCACACATTTTAATACCTACAATTGCCAAATTGTATCGATCGAAATTATCTTTTTTTCTTGCGATAAGTAATTAAGATATTAAGTAAAGATCATGTTCCATGAAGATATTTTGTAAATATCCTACTGTAAATATATTAGAACATAATTTTTGATTAGTAATATGCATTGCTAAGAACTTCATTGGGACAACATTCAAGGTGATTTTTCTCAATATTTAGATTTTTTCTAACATTTGATAGACTCTAAATAAAAAGCAAAAGAACAGTAACAAACATGCATTTACTGTGAAGCATACTGTCACTTATGCTTTGTCCTTGATATTTAAAAAAATAAAATAAAATTGTTTCACTTTCCTTGCATTCTAAAAATGATTGGGAAAACACAAACTTTTAAGATGAAATATGTAAAACTTTATATAGGAAGCTCCTGGACATGTTTGCACAGGATTACACCTAAAATGAACATTTCAAACATATTCATCAGTATTATACAGTCTGACTGCTCTACCATGACACAATAATAATACATTGAAAAAAAAAAAAAGAGACTCAAACTCAGTGAAACAAATCACCTAGAAACTGAGGCCTCCCAAATACTTGAAACTAAGGTCCATTACAAAGAATGGACCTGTAAGAGGGTGGAAGTGTTGGGGGTGTGAGTGAGTGATTTTAAGGGAGGACAGGACAGAAAAAAACAGCAGGAGGTGGTGGTGGGATGACGTGCACCAGACGGAGGGACAACCACAAACCACCAGTTTAACGACCCTTACGTTTAATTACTGATCAAATCGCTCAATATGAGCTTCTGGACAGTACCATGCAGACATGCATGATCAAAAGGCAACATAAACATTTATTTTAAAAAGGCATTTGATGACCAGATAATAAAAATCATAGTTACAGCACCTACACTCCACAGGGACACAAAGAGTCATGATAAGGCTTTGAGACAGTGCACTGATAAAAATGGCTCTAATTACAGTTCTTCAAAGCGAATGCATGCCAGAAAAAAAAAAACACACAAGACTGGATCTCATCAGATCTGTCAAGCCTCCACCACTGTTATCAGAACCCAAGATTGGACTTTACCAACTGGAGCGGGGGTGAAATTAAAGCATTTAAGCACACATAATTAAGTCAGAAAAGCATTACAAAAAGCCAAGATTTCAAAAAAATCTATTTACCCTGCTAAAACCAACATATAAAAAGTGACACATTCATGGCACAAAAGCCAGTCTTTATGTAAACTTTGCAGGTTCCTTACACTTTCAGAAGTACACATTCACACACAAACACATCTCTAATCCTAACAAATGTCCAGCATGCCATTTCTGGTTGATTTGTAAGGAGTTAAAGCAACCACACACACACACACACACACACNCACACACACACACACACACACACCCCATACTTCAAGCTTATAAATGGACAACATTCAATTGGTCTCGTCAAGTATTTCATTGATTGTCCCCAAACATTACAAGGGTCCATTCAGGAAACAAGAGCAGCTAATGTGCCTCTCCATTGACATTAAAAGTCTGAGGTAGCAACTGTGTCAAAGAAAGTCACATGAATGGACAGGAGTTACAACAGTGTCAACATTGGTTAGGTAGAATCTTTGGTCAATATTGGCCTCGTAACAGTTCAGTTCACAGAAGGAATTCCCTGAGACAGTTCATAGATTGAGTACACTGTGATGAGCAGCATTTGGGGCTGCAAATCTTTGTGGAAACCTGAGCAGCGCCAAAGATGAGAAGCCAGGACTATTTTGTGAACAGTTTAAAGAGAATATTTGCAAAGGGAAGGTCCATTCTGAAGGGCATACTGGTTTGGAGGTGGATGAGAAGTCTGATTGTTGGGGCCGAGCGCATCGAACACACTCTTATTGGGCGGAACAGATTGCAGCATACTGTCCAAGTCCATGAGAAGGGGCGGAGCTTGTATGGAAACTGGCCCACTTGGTAGAATGGGCCAGTAGGGGTGACCAATCAAGTGTGATGAAGTGACATGTGCACCACCGTAACCGTAGAACGGAATACCGCCCAGTGGCATGAACGGGTTTCCGTTAAAGCGCATGCTAGGAGGGGCTACCGCGTTAGGAGGGGTGTACTTGGCGTAGGAAGTCGGGAGCTCCCATGGAGGAGTGGTACCCCGTTTGGAGCTTTTGTTTGGCGGGGGACATGAGTCACTGTATCCGTCTGAAGTCGATCCTCGATCGCTTGATCTTTTCCCAATGAGTGTTACCCCTCTCCAGTCCTCGTCTGACAAATCCGATGCAGGACTGACAGAGCTGGCTGATGAACTGCAATTGTACGAGGTGTTACAAGGCCGCGGTGGAGTGGTAGAGCGAGTGTGCGGAGGGGGCCCGACGCCCCAACTCTCCCTCTCTCGTAGCCCTTCCCCAGCAGAACTGGCAGGCCTGAGGCTATGCAGGAGAGAATCTATGGCAAACGTGGAGTCCAGTTTGGGACGATAGGGGTCCTCTGATGGGGGTGGGCTGTGACGGGTGGGAACGGGGGGTAAGGAGAGGTCAGCGGGCAGAGGTTTGGACTTGTTCGACTGAGTGTAACCCTGAAAGATGTACGGGGCCAGGTCTTGAGCAAAGATAGTTTCATCCTGACGGGACACTGCCGTATTTTGTCTTTTCAGGAGCTCCAGGGGAATTCGGCTCACTTCTACAGTCCAAAAGTTACCTTTACCTTGGGGTTTACCAGGATCCTTAAGCACCTAGAGAGAGGAGGAGAGCCAACGAGATAGTGTTAAAATAACGTCAAACTAACACAGAATTTTTTTCAGTTACCTGAAGTCAAACACACACCTTCACAAAGCAGTCGTAAGAGGACAGGTTGTGTCGGACTGAATCTCTCCAGCCTTTGTAATTTCCCTTGAAGAATGGAAAGAGAGTGCTGATCTCCTTCAGAATCTGTTTGAAAAAGACAATTTATTCATAGTTATTAAAAATATATATCATTATGATGATTCTGTTACAGATTCTAAATTGAGCAGATGAGCTGAGAATGCATGAGTCTTGACTTTCTGCTAAACTTCCAAAAAGCCAAAGTGTACATGCATAGGTCTATAATATATCTGTAAATCAAATTTTAAAAAGTGACATTTTCTGTGGGGTGACATCTGTAGGCCTATATGTAAATATGCATAGTTAATAGAAGTATGCCTAATTTGCATATTTTACCAGTTTAAACTTTGGTGAAAGTCATTTAAGAAAAAGGATTAAAATACAGGATTTAACTGCCGTTTTATTCAAAGAAAAAGTCGAGTGCAATCACCTGTAGCAGCAGGCCCTACCGCAAATCATTTACAAAAATTCACAGGAGTCACTCCTGAATAGTCAGCAAACTGTTAATCCCGGTCGTGAATTCTTACAAGTTGCGACATTTCGAAACAATTGCGTAGTAATTGCGGCACAGTGTGATTCCAGCCACAGCTATCAGCATGATAGAGTATCGGCCTCTGCTTTCACTATTCACAACACAAACCCCATCGAGATCCAGACATGAGACAGATTACGTGCCCCAAGCAGATTTGGATGTGCAACACGCACTAAAACACTTCAAATGTAAACGGTCTTATATTTTGTGGAAATGAACGTCAGTGCGGTGATGACAAAATGAGGTTTTATATCACTTTTACAAGTAATTACCTTGTATAAAAGTTTCAAGGAGCGCTAATGGAATATCTCTTTATTCGAAACCTTAAATCTGAAAGAAATCCTTCAATAAGATCTTAAAAAGTTGCAGTACAACTTGTAAAAAAATGTATATAAATGTGGATGTGGCACGGACTTGCTGATAAGATAAGCTTTTCAGCAGAAACGCTCAATTAACAATTACCTTAGAAATTTCTTAAACACCGTAGAAACATGGACAAGGACATGATGACAATAAATGGTTATTATGAAACTTCATTCACAATCCTGATGTATTTTTACCATTTAAATCACAAAAGTTGTGCGTTGCGCGCATCTTAAGATGACCTACCTCTGATAAAGTAAGCTTCTTTTCCGGAGAGTTCTGGATGACCATGGCAATCATAGCTAGGTAAGAGTAAGGTGGTTTGGGATAACGCTGATAGTTCTTCTTCTTTCCTCCACTGGAGTTTCCATCCTGCATTTCCCATGCGTTTTGATCCGACTGTTTGGCTCTGTAACAGGAGTCCTGCGCCATCCCTGTGGACTTCTCCAGCCGGCCACCGAACTCCAGCAGTGGGTTTGTGGAGCAGTGACAGCTGGGGTTGGTAGAGGAATAGCTGGTTCTGCAGTCAAGGTGATGGTCGTGTTGCGCTCTTGCTCCTACAGTGATCACGGATGGTGCCAACAAGCCCGGACCCCCCCAGTGCTTTGTCATGCTGATGCAGAGGGGGAGGAGGCTGGGATGGTCGCTGCTCAATCCCTCAGACTGCTGGCTCCAGGTCAACTCTATTTGAGCAGCAAACAATTCACAGTTTCATGTCAATCCCGCTGCGTAATGGGAGTGAGAATGAGGCGCGATGCGCGATCACCACGGGGGAGGAGGGGGAGGACACGATAAACATCAGCGATCAGATTTACTGAAAGACAGCTTAAGTGGCCTTCCATGATATGTCCTAGCGACACCTTTCTCCACTAAGCATGAAATGCGAATAAGAATAACAAAATCTCGCACTTGGTCATTTTCATACGCTGAGTGACCAGCTAAGATTTTAAATCTGATGGCTAACATGACAGTGACAGCAGTAGTTGGTGAAGTATTTTACATCTAAATCATAGATCCACTTTTTGTGCAATTATGCCTCTAAATTAACAAGACTATAAACACTGCATATCGCCCCATCATTGGAGTATAGTGAACTGCGAACAAAACTAAATGCTGTTAACATAAAACATGGTGTAACCGCACTAAAATGTACACTTTACAACATAACATTAAAAAAAAAAAACATGTCTTTCAAATATAAGGAGGTGTGAAAAATAAACGAATGGAAACGGCAATACACAGATTAACACCCAATCAACAATCAGGAAATAACTGCAAACCGATCACCTAATAGGGAGCATTGTCTATGTATATCAATACACGGATATGATGCTTATTGCGCGAAGAAAAAAAAATAGTAATTATTATTAGCCGGATTAAATAGAAAAAGGTGGAAACTATGTGAAATTTCACAAGCCGAAAGGAATGTCTTTTGGGGATTGGTTTGGATTAAAGTAGGACTCTCATATCTCAGCAAGACAGAGAAAACAAGTTGGATTAGAGAGAATCTCTTCCGTCCCGGGGGTTCAAAAACACAATAGAGGGATGAGAACTAAACTCATCACACCGAGAGTCTGATAATCGCCTTGAAAACAGATTGACAACATACTGACCACTATTGTAGCACGTTTATTGGGATACTCGTCTTTCACATGCACAGTTCTTGAATTACTGACTCTAAATGACTTGCAGGAAACAAATGATTGTTTTGTGAACACTGGACATGTCTAAATACTTAATATTAAAGACATATTTTTTTTTACTGTATTAAAAAAAGTGTAAAATTTTTCCTGTTAAATGAAATGCGATTAATTTATTTCTTGCTAGCATACGATTGATTAATTGTACATATTTGTTTAACCTTTAACGGCAAACACTGTAAGCGCTGTTAAAGGAGCTGCTGCAAGTGAATGAACGCGTGTCTTACCTGCGGTATTGATTACATACACGCGTTCCTCTCTGACTGTTTGAGAATCTGCAGCTCGTTTGCGTAATGATAACGTGACGTTCTAATCAAACGAATGCTCAACGCTGATTGGACAAACAACTCTTTACTAAGGAACCTGTCCAAACCCTAGCTACATAATTTCATACGTTCATCTACGTTCCCTTAATATTTAGTTATTTACTTGCTAACTATAAATAAAAATATTTAAAACAATGAAATAAACAATTAAATGCATAAAGGCATATTAGAAGAAGTCGTGGCACTATTTGAATCTTTTAATGTAATAATAATAATACTACATACATTTAACAATTCAAATTACAGAAACTAATTAGCACATATTTTGATAGAGAGTCTAAGTGACAGTTTGATGTTATTCAGGATTAGGGTTCTATTGCATAAAACCAATTCTGGTTCTTCACTGGTTTAGAAAACAATGGAAGTATTTAGCCATAATATACAAACCTGTAGTCTAGGTTAGAACTAGCACAAACAGATATACAGTCAAACCAAAAATTATTCAGACACCAGATATAATTTTTGATATTTTTTGACTAGTGGGTGCAGGACACTATAGTTCATTTATGTAAGTAAAGATAGCAAAACAACATAAACTGTGACATATTATACTCAAAAATATTTTATACAGTGGACTACCAGTAAGACTGATAAATATTTGGGACCAAAAAATATTCAGACACTTTGACCTGACAATGTTTTGCTTACGTGTTTCTTTTTCTTTAATTGCTAATGCAAACTTTTTAAAAAACAGACTGAATAAAATTAAGCATTGCTTGAAAATTGGTCAACAAAATATTGATAGTTGTGTAAATATTGTCATACTAACAATTGTCTAAATTTTTGGTCGATTGTAATCCATTACATACCTTTCTATCAAAGTTATCTGACATTATTAAGATTAATTTGTTCTGATACAGTTTGGCTCTGAGCTCTTGTCATATTTTATTACCATTTTCTAAACTAAAGCGAATAAACTTTGATAATGTGAGAAATGTTGAAGGTGTCTGAATAAATTTTGGTTTGACTCGACATTATTGTGTAGGGAAAAACTGCACAGCTTTAAGAATCTGTAGTTTTGTGTCTTGCATTAATTATAGCAAATAAAAAATGAAATAAACAGTGAGTTTATGGAGTGAATTTGAGAAGTATTAATAACGTAAGTGGCAGTAGCCTATATATTGATTGCCAAGGAACATAATAAAATCCTCATATTATACATCTTCTTGGAATCAGTAAAGCAGAACATTTGCACTTCAGCTATGTAAAGAAAAGCAGAGGACTCTATTTCCTGTGTCCCTCTGGAAAAGATCAGAAGACGCTGTGAGGTCATTTCAGAGGTCACCAGATTAAACGCTTCAGCTGTGGTTAGTGTGAACTCAGACAGAGACTCTTCTTGGAATTTCATTTAGTTTTTTTCCCCTTAAATTGTTTTTATACTTTTTGTTTAACATTAGAAGTACTCATTTTAAACCTGAAGGTTATCAAATCACTTTTAGCTAATTCTTTTTTATATGACCCAATGTTCCGCTATTGCAGCAGTAATTGCTGACTAGTGGTCATGACTCTTTTATGAGCCCTGTGAGTTAATAGACAGATAAGCTGGTGTGTAACCTGCCTGCTGTGAGGGCTGTCCATATGAGTTAACTCTGTCTAAATCAAAAATTTAAAATGACTGTGAATGTGTAGGGGACAATTGCTATTTTATTTTGGCTGTGCAAAAACTGTTAATTGTGTTGTGTGACTGGTATTTGTTGTAATATTTTTTTATTTAATATTGTAATCATAAACACACTGGTTTCTAAAGCAAATAGTTTTACTGTTTATTGCACTTTGTTCTAGTTATTTAAGTATAATGGCTAATGAAGTCTTGCACATTCACATAAAATAGCTTACTTCCAAGGAGGATATGTGTCATTAAAGTTATACAGTGCTACTTTGCTAACCTATTTGAAAAAGCAATTTGTTGTGGTAAAATGTATTATACAAGTGGTACAATCACTCAAGGACTTAATGTTTCACACAATGGGTCCCTCAAGCAATAGGAAAATTAAGATAGAACAATGTTACTTATACAAAGATAAAACACCATCGAGTTAACCTAACACTAAATGATGCTAAAAAATGCAACATACAACACTTCAGTGACAAAAACGGCCTAACTTTAAAATGGGGAATGGGGCATACCATTGAACAATCCTGGTTTGTTTCATCTCATGACTTATTATCTCCTCTATAGGGTTTTATTAAACTGCTTTTTTCTTGAACTTTTCAGACAATATCTTTAGAAAGATAGTATATTTTTAAGTGAGGTTGTACTTTAAATGAGGCTGTGTATGGTGAGGATGGTAAATGATAAACATTTTAACAACCCCTCATAAAGCATGTTTCATGAAGTGCAATTTTTCCTGGATACATGAAAAAGCTTTTTGTCCACAGTCCAGCATGTGATTTACATATGTAAATTAACTTAAAAAAAACAAACAAAAGCTGTCACTGGGTGGCACCTTTTGTATATAAAGTATCCATAAATGTACCTTAAAGGTAGGCTACATATTAGTACCTAAAGTGTACATAATAGAAAATGGCACAAAAGTGTACCTTTTGGTTTGCTGATAGTGATGAAGATCTCTTACGAAATGTGATTAATGTTGTCTATTTATTTGAAAAAGACGTTCTAAAGGTTTATAAAATGAGGAAATGAGAATTTGCCTGAATTAGGATGAGTTCACATAAAAAGTTCTGATAAGCAAAAAGTTCTGATAAGAACTTTTGGGTCTAAAAATTGGAAAAATACTTCATTGAGCATAGTGTTGACTTTGGATGCATACAACTCCAAATTGCTACAGGAGAATGTCTTCATACGGGCCATTTTAACTAATGCAACAACGACACTTATACTTCCTTTCTTAAAGTATTTAAATCTGAAGATATTATGTCTCCCCGTTTTGTTCAGAGGCATGAATTAGATGTTATTTGTCGTAACGCCCCCAGTGTTTGATGACCTGCCGACTTTTAAGCTACCGTGTTTGTATGACGCAAAGCAGGGGGCGCGTGGCGGCTCCAGAGAGTAAATACTTCCCATGAGGGGCATCCACAGCTCAGGACGACTTCTGTCTTATTAGTAACATTTATAAACTAAAAAATTATTCTGTTAAAACACTGTAAATGCAAATAATTGCTGTCTGACGTACAACGGAATTCCGCCCAGCAATCTCTATGAAATGATTAAATAATAAGCGTTATTCGATTATCGCAGTCGAATGTGATTGGTTCAACTTTGCCAGCGCTGAGAAAAGTAACTGGTACCACGTAATAACGCCATCCATTGCTCCATTGGTCTGGGCAACAAATTACACCTGAACAACAACACGGAGAAACTTTAATACAAACTGAGTTGAAAATACACGGAGCTCAAACAGAAGAATTATTATTCAGACCAAATCGCCCGTTTCTTAAAACCTGATGCTGCCTTTTATCAGGACCTTCCCTTTCTGTGCAAATTCCCAGTGTTTGTGTGAGTGTAGCGCCGACTGTCGGGATGCATTGAGCGAGTAGACGGACCCAAGGGAGCAAGGGCTGTTATGGAGATTATTATATTTCCTTTGAAAGCTAACGAAAAGGACTTAATCGTGATTAAACGGACATGAATTTACCGATTGAGTTCAGCTGAAGCAACAGGTGAGACAAAAGCGTTGAATGTGACGTATCAAACAGGTGTTTAAATGACAGGTGTGTTTTCAGGTGCGCTCACAGGCCACTGACACTAACTCATACTCTAACGTTAAAGCTAAAAGTGACTTTGTTCTTGAATGACTGATTTAATACATAGATATGCTGATGTTTAAAGTGCTCTTGGATCGTTGTTATTTTTGAATGAGGAATATAACGAAGTTGAAATGAGCTCTGGACTTCAGGTTAGCATTGTGCTAGTAACGTTAAGCAGGAAATAGCATTTCAAATAAAACATGTTTTTTTCACATGTTCCATCATAATACCACGTTCTGGACATGGTACCATTATGTTACCATGTTTTTTGTACAGTATGTGTTCTTGTACCATGAAGTAGCATGTACCATATAGTAGGACTATAAATATGGTGACCGCTTATTACCATGGTACATATCACAGTACCAAGCTTTTAACATAATAAAATTTAATTTTGTCTTGTAATGGTTGGTTATACTTTGTTCGATTCACGATTCATATGTTTTAGATTCATTTCAAAACCAGACATAGCAAATTCGTAATGATTCAATAATACGATTCGTAATCAAATTTTAATAGATTCGAATAATATACATTTAAACTATTTTTAAATATCTTCTATAATGTGTCTTGAGCAGAACAAAATATCGAAGGCAAACTACTTAGGATTGTTTACTGCCCCAACAGTAACTTAAAAGGAAACATTTTATGTCCAAACAGACTGCTTGGAATATAACAAAGTGTAGTGCTAATATTTTTAGAGTTCAGCTTAACCAGATTACACTTCTGAACAATTTATTTTGTTTATTTGCTTTTTTTCCAGGCTTCACAATTTCTTTAAAATCCCATTATATGGTTATTCAGTGACTGTGGTAACCCAGTCAGTAAACTAATCTAGGTATTAACAGTTTTGCACCACATATACATAGAGAGTATAGCATATGCTAATTTGCATATTGGCACCCTGGAAAGTCTTTTCTTCCACAACCAAAATTCATACATACTTATACATTTGTTAAAAGATGTATATATTTAATGCAGCAGTTTATCATATTCAGCAACTTATGAGCTTGTATAGTGTTAGGGTCACAATACCAAAATTTTAGTAGTTGGTACCTCAAAAATTGCTATTGAACAAACTCCTTTGAACTTTTGAAATAAAATCTTTAAAACTAAATGAATGACTGTTAGTAAAGATAACATGAACAACTTTGACACGTGACGAGTGGGCGATCAGTAACTACTTGAAGAAGATAAATCTTCTATTTTTTGTTGTTGTTGTACTGCTCTGCTTTCACACTTTGGTCCAGTTTATCCCAGTCAATATCTGGAAGTAGTTCTGATGCAGTCTAAAGGAATCTTTTGCGTTGTTATTTTGCAAAAGTTCACAGCAGAGAGAGCATGAAGGTCTTTGTACCTGGCTGCGAAGGAATCACCATGCACCGCACCTCTGTGTTTGTAGATAGTGGAAGGGAACATAAACTTGTAGTAGGAGCATGTTGAAATAGTGTAGGAGGGTGTAATTCTGGGGCAGCAGCCTTTTTGGTTGATTAAAGACCAGACACGCTGCTGAATTCTGGATCATCTGCAGAGGCTTAGTCGCACTAGCTGGAAGGCTGACCAACAGAACATTGTGGTAATCCTTTCTTGAAATGATAGGCACTTGGACATATGATATAAAATGATGTAAAGTTTTGAATCTCAGTGCAGCTGAAGTTGAGGCACTTAAAAGGACAAGAGCCAGTTCTGTCAACTGGCCCAAAACTCTCTCTTACTGGCCCTGGGCCAGTTTGTCAACCTTATTGTTAAGCCCTGGCTCAGCAGAGAGGGAGTTTTGTGGCAAAGAAAAACTTATGTTTGTGACTTGCAATAATTGATTTGTGTTCAGAGTGATTTTTTTGAGTTTATTTATAGTCTCATGGACTATTTTTATGGTACATTTGTCCCCATCAACTTTTTCTGTTTGAGAAGTGCAATGTGAACATTATGCTAAACACTTTGTCTTGTGTTCTCAGTAGTAGCATTCATTGGTTTAAAAGCACAGAGGATTAGTAAATTATTTATCTATTTTTTTAGTTTTGTGAGTGAATTGTTTCTTAAATGAATGACGCAGCTAATCAAAACTGAATTCAGTGGACAGGTCCATAAACCTGATCATGTGCTATGGCTTATTTCACTGAAACACTTCAGCTCAATGAGAATAATGAGAATAGTGTGTCAATGGATTATTCTGGCCTCAGTGCAGTTTGATTGGTTTTTGGAAGTTTTGAAAGCAGAAATGTTAAATGAAATGTGAATTTTATACGCGTACATGAGTTCTTCTGTTGAAATTATTTGTGTATTTGTGCTGTAAGGTTGTTTAAATCATCATTTGTAAAGTTAGAGAGTGGTTAGAGGGAAATTTTGCACGTTGTGTTGTGAAGGTGTGAGAGTTGAAAAATTGGCTATTAACTTAATAGTAATAATTTTTTATTCCACATTAAGAGCATGTCAACTTGCGTATTATTGTGACAGTAGTAAAAGGTTGAAAAGGTATTTTGACATGTATAAATTGACCCCATTCACCATTCTAATCTAATTTAATCACCTTTATTTATATACCGCCTTTAACAATACAGAATTGTGACAAGGCGGCTGTACAGTATTAAATAGGAAAAAGTACATCAACAATGCAAAGAGCAACAGTAAGCACTCAATTTTCAGGTAAAGGTAGTTAATCAAATACAACAAAATAAAATACAATATAATATTACCATTGTAACCAGTTTTTAAGGAAATGAGGGAGAAGTGGAAATTAAGAATTAATTAAGTGGGAATTAATTTCAAAAAGCCCTTCTCAATAAAATAAATTGGGCTGTGTTTGACAATGTTAAAAAAATTAAAAATATAGGTGGCATTTGCTCTTTTGGTTAATTAGCAAAAAAGGTGAAATCATTAAGAAAAAAGTATTTTTAACAAAATAGCAGTGTTTAATCAATTTACTTTACCAATCTAGATTTTATTACAACAGCTGTACTGTTATTACTTACTGGCTGACTTATTGTCATTATACTGTGAGATACCTATATCACACTATCACTAGATCATTGCATCACAGCGAGTGAGATCTGTATAGTCAGATGGCAAGTGTCTTGCGTTAAAGCATGTGACATGCTTTTCGTTTGACTGTTGTGAATGAGTCTTTATACTGCTGTGCTGATCCTGTCCTGAACATTTGGATTAGGGGAACTTGTCACTCTCGCTGTTCCACCAAATCTGCTTAGTGCCTATGAATAATGAATCTCTTTTATCTGTGGTGTACTCTGGGCTAAAAAGAAAAAAAAAACTGGGGAAAAAAGAAGCTGGCTTGTCACGTGCATACATACTGTGCATTGTTTACACCAGTGGTTTCCAGTCCTGGTCCTCGGGACCCGCTGTTCTGCATATTTTGCACGTCTCCAATATTTAACACACCTGTTTCAGATCAGCAGCTCATTAGGTGAGAGTGCCATGAACTCAGCTGAGTGTGTCAGATAAGGGAGACATACAAAATGTGCAGAGCAGTGGTTCCCCAGGACCAGGATTGAAAACCACTGGTTTACATATATATGTATATATTTACATATATATGTATTTTATCTTTTAGATTTTTCTTTTCTTTAAAAAAACCTTCAATTACAGTTTACTTGTGTTAAGTAACAGAAGTTACAAATTTCACTGACTCGTTTTTCAGCCAGACACACATAGTAACCAGTTTTAGTCTGATTCGTAGAATAGAATTCACGGAATGTGTAGTTTATTTACGCTAATGAATAATCCAAATAACTTGTGCGGTCACGGTTTTGCCATCAAACCTGAAAATGACATGACTGCATTACAAGTTTACACTACTTAAACACTTTAGGTAAATAATTTACTGCAAAGTAGACTTTAATAAAAATGTCTCTTCTGTTAAGTAACTTGTAAATATCAACATTTTTTCAGATATCTATATATTTGTTCATGCCAAGCATACTTATTCTTCTCTTTCTTTTATATTATTTTGCAATAAATAATTGGTTGATTTAAGATCTAAATAACAGCTAATAATTATTCAGTATCGGAACGGTTTTCAGTCTTTTTATAGTTTTGTTGTCTTTGCATTGCCAAGTCCAGGGCTTTGCAGTCTTAGCCTATGACTTGGAAATGATCACATTAAAGGTTAATGGTCTGTGAATAGTTTGCAGTTATTAAAAATATAACAGTAGTAGGCTCTTTTTGCAGTAATATCAATTACTAAAATCAGTAATATCATTTTTTCCAATAATATCAATTACTTAATTTGGCAACTGGACACTATCTGAAATGGTATTAATGTAAGTGCAGTCAGTTGTTTATTAAGTCATTTTAAACAAATGAGACAAAAGATATGTTATAATAAAAGTTTTAATAGATCTGTGCACCATGAGGTCTTGCGATATAAAATGAAGTCTAATAGACCAGCTATCATTAATAACAGTCGAACAGCAAAAAAAAAGCAATCGTTATTACATTTCTGAATACTGATAAAAGATGACAAGCAATATTTGTTCTATTGCTTATTTTATTGCTGAGCATTATTTATGATTTATAATTGGCATTAATATTTACATTTTCAAAGTCATAAAGAAGTTTACTCAATAGCAGATTAGTTTTTGCTGTGGTATCAAAATGATCAAAGTTTATTTTATTTATTTATTTTTTTGCCTCAAATTATACATATGTTGTATTTTTGACTGGCTTTTGTCAGCAACAACCTTTGCTTTTATCCCATAATCACACCTTACACGTGTTAAGTCATTATTAGTCCAGGAAAAGTCTTGCTTCTTTCAAAGTTCAATGTTTTTGATAATGATTGATCTATGAACTCTGAGATCTAAGAATCTTTCTGGCAGAAATCCAAGAGCTAATGCTCAGATAGCCTTTGTTTGTAATTGTTTTATTGTCACTAAGTGCCAAGCCCCTCCAAATACAATGTGTCTTTGGAAATATTTAGACATTGAATAGATACCAAAGAATGGGTCTCAAATTTTGACAATATCTCATTCCATTTTCTGGGCATGACTGTATTGAGTTACAGTTCTATAGTAATAGTTACAGTAATTGTTCTTTAAGCAAAGTACAATGGATCAAAACTGTGGCAGAAAACTTTTTTTTCTTTTCTTTTCTTTTGTCATTGTAAAATTGCAATTATGAAGTCAGGATTGTGAGATATGAAGTCACAGTTATCTTATTTTTATATAAAATTTGCATGTTTTTTATTTGCATGCATAACATCATGGCTAATACAGTGGCTTTTTTTAAAACCTATTTTTGGGCCTAAAGTCAAATGATCCTACCTGATGGCACTGTTACACTTGTCTAATAGTTATTTGATGCAGACTGGCTGATATAACAGTTAGGAATCAAAGCTGTAGTCATTATGCAATAGGTATAAGTAGATCTGAGTGTCGTTTTGCATAGCTATGATAAGCAGTTTGTTTATTTCTCATTATTTGGCCCCATATTACAGTACCTTGCAAAAGTATTCATACCCCTTAATTTTTTTTTCACGTTGCAGCCTTATGTTAAACTGCTTTAAATTACTTTTTTCCCCCACATCAGTCTACACTCCATACACCTTAATGGCAAAGCACAAAACATATTTGTGATAACTTTGCAAATTTATTAAAAATACAACATTGAAACAAGTACGTTGCATTAGTATTCATACCCTTAACTCAGTACTTAGTTAAAGCGCCTTTATAGCCTCAAGTCTTTCTGGGTATGATGCGACAGGTTTTGCACATTTGCACTTGGCAATTATTTACCATTCTTTGCCTCACCCCTTGGCTTGGTTTTTGCTCTGATATGGATTGTTAAGGCTGATGATACAGAGGGCAACTTTTTGAGCAATTTTGCTGGGCAACTTTTTTGAGCAATGTTGTTTGGGCTCGTTTCCATTGAGAATTGATAACAAATTTCTGTCTGGATAATTTCTGCTTTCCTTGCCCAACAACCACAATGGACAAACAGGGCAGTTTCCAACTTTGAGACTAGCTAACTTGCTTGTTTGTTTCTTCTGTTGAACACAAAAGAAGATATTTTGAAGAATGTTGGTAACAGTTGACGGTAGCCACCGATATATTATTTTTTCCCGGAACCTATGGAAGTCAACAGGTACCGTGAACTGTTTGGTTACCAACATTCTTCAAAGTATATTCTTTTGTGCTCAGCAGAAGAAAGAAACTCATACAGGTTTGGAACAAGTTGAGGTTGAGTAAATGATGATGTGACTAATAAAGGCAGGTCAGTGAGAGATAAATGTTGCTCTGCAGGGCTCTTGATTTGCTTGTGTTTGCGTTAAACAATGGTGGCTGTGAAAAGTCTAGAACAGCCAGATTATAACTTAAATGCAGTTTTTGGGAACACGCTTGATTGAAAATTTACGCGATTGGCTAAATTTAATAAAAAAAAATATATATACAATTAAAAAAAAGGGGGGGGACGAGTATTGCAAAAGCAGCATTAGGCTCCATGTTGTCAAAGGCCAAAAAAATGGCAGGTGCTTTGGCACCACTTTCAGACACCTTAAACCAAGGGACTTACACACACACACACATACAAATTTTCCTCTCCTTTGCATTTAACCTCTGCTCTAGCTGGTTTCCTAGTCTAGCCTTCTAATAAACCTAGCATTGTACACTGTGAGTGAATATTTTTTGGCTCTGTGATAAGTTCTGATTGACATAATTTGATCTGCATCTTTTGAAGGTTCTGTTGTCTGCATGTGTCAGCTTAAGTTTGAACTTAGATGTACAGTAGGTTAGTCATTTCGAGCCACACCCCAAAATTTAATTGGCTTGTGTCTTTTCAATCGTTTGACTAATCAAAATTCTTTTCATAATTTTTTGTCACAATGTCTCATACCAAATCTGGAAAAAGAGTCTAGTCTAGAAAAAAGAGCTAGGAAAAAGAAAGTTTTACAGAACATTCAAAATAGTGAATTTATTTTTAAACATAGTTTTATATATTTTGAAATGATATTTTGAATGTTGATATACAGTACTGTGCAAAAGGCCACTAGTATTTTCATCAGCTAAAAAATGGTTTAAAGTCAGTTAAAGTCGGTCTTTTGCTGTAGTGTGTCAGTAGGAAATATCAGATTACATTTC
>JAHKKF010532849.1:0-33580 GCA_019740295.1 Labeo calbasu
AGCAACTCTGTCGTGTTGGAAATATACCCTACACCAAACCCAACCCTAAACTTACCCGATAGTGTTGACAATTGCAAAACTGATATAAAAAACGCATAATATTCTTCAAGTAATTGTGTGAAAATTAAAAATAAAAGATGTCAGAGTTTTACTGCCTCTAGTTTTAATTTCTTTTGGAAACTGCAGTATATGTACTTAGTGGTACATATTAAGCGTCATGCGGAAAAAGTACCACCAGGTACGTTTTTGCCACGAGACCAGGTAGGTATGAGTAGTAACCGAAACTGTGTGTTTGCACCATTCATTCACACAGAGACACACATGCAGGATTCATATTTAAACAGCTTAATATTCACAGACATTAGTCCATTTCATGATCTGATTTAAGTGTACTGACTGCAAAACTTGACAAATTCCATGACATTTCAGGTTAAGAGTCTGAAATTATGCATTTTTTGGATTATTTGTCAAAATCATCATGCAATTTGAACCTCATGGTGGCTCAGAATTGTTAAAACACCTCTCAAAAAAATCTGCATTTTTTTATGACGGACAAAAGTTTCGGAAGTTATATACATACGCAAGTCTTCTGAAGCTTTACAACAGACTGAAATTCTGTAACAAATGTGTCTGAGTTAAGTAGCAGTGTCTGATTCATGAACTAATCATTAGTTAGAGTAAAATTATATCAATGATTCATAAAACTAGTCTGAATTCTGATTCGTTTATGAAATAGAATGCTTCAGATCTGGACTCACTGACTCATTTGTGACTCTGATGTGAATGAATTTTCAGTCTGTTCAGCACCCATACTTACAGAGCTTTATATATTCCATTCAAGCCACACAGACTATTTTGTGCTATTTTATGACATTTTCACCCATTCTTCATTACAGTTTTATGATGCTTTTGCTCATCCTTAGTAATTGCATGGAAAAGAACAACCAATACATTATTCAAAATACATCGTATATTGCATCAAGCCATATGGGTTTTGAGACTACATGAGGGTGAATAAATGATGACCGAATCTTCATTTCTGTGGTGAACTATCCCTTTAAAACCATGTTCTTCATTGATGCATATCTGAGATGCTGCCCTTTGGATTCAGAGGTAATTGAGGTCGGTGGTAGTGCGCGTGAAAACAGAAGCTCTGCCGCACATGAAATTTCGCTGAACCTTCTCAGTCTTATCATCCTCGTTCCCTCTAATAGGGCATTCCTCAGTGATCTCATCAAAGTGAGAAGCCGAGCATATGTAGCTTTTGAGATGATTAGCCCGCCTAGCATTTCATTAACCCGACCTAAGTGATTAAAAGGGGCAGATCCATTGATCCCCTTTGTGGTTCATGCATTATTACTTGGAGACCGTCTTCATGCAACAACTCTGATTCCCCTGGCCTTCATATGATGATTTGCAGTCAGTGACCTTTGCAGATTCGGAAGGTGTTGAGAACGGCCAGAGCGTTCATGCAGAACACTGGCACGAGACGAGAGACGCCAGAGTCTAGTCATGCCCGCTGCTCTGCTTACCCGACCTTTCCTACCCCCATCTCGCGTCCTTGGCTCTTGTGAGATCACAGAGAGGTGAGGTGCTTCCTTCTAATAAATCGCACAGAGGAAGAAAAAAAATCTGCTTCGTGCTGCATTATGCTGCCTTATGCAAGTATAAACCAAAAGAAGAACAATAACATGCTTTGACAGAGCTTGACATAAGCCTTTTTCATAGAGTACTGAAAAGCTAATGAGTGGTATAAGAGGACTGAAAGAGCCCGTAATAATGGATGCTGTCTGCTTTAATGCTTTTCAGGTGCGTTCAGCGTCTAGCTTTCACAGAGAAGCTGGAGTCTTGCTGGCATTATAAAGAAAGCCGGAGAGCTATAGATTTTATGACAAACATCAGTCTTCCAGTCCTAAGTAATGGTGGAACCGGAAAGCTGCTACAATTCTTTGGAGATATTTTCAACTGTTTACCTTGTGTGTGCTTTCTCACTAATCCTAAGAACCTGCTGAATCCCAGAAGAAAGACTTTCCATACATGACTGCTTTACACAAATGAGCTGTCAATTAATTGCTAACATATTAAAACACTCAACTTAACTACTTATGCTCTATCAATATGTTTATAAATAAATGTCAGTTATTTATTATGATTTTTAAATATGTAAATGTCAGTTTTATTACAGTAAACTAAAACCAAATCTAAAAATTCATTACTTGTATGAAAAGAAACTTTATTTGAATAGAATATATAAAAATCTTATTTTATTTTATCATTAAACATAAAACTGAAATAAAAAAAAAACAATAGACAAAAAATACACATAACAAGATTACCAAAACTTTAACTAAAATAAAAACAGAAATATAAAATAAAATATATTTTTTTAACATTTTGAAATATTAAATAAAATCATTACAATTTTAACATATTAATAAAAACTCCAATAACATCTCTAAACTAACACTGAAAATGTAAAACCTGACCTAATCTTATTTGAAATTGTGCATTATATATAGTTCTTATTTGGATACCTGTTTTAAATAATAATCATAATAATAATCATCGATACGTGAATATAAATGTAATCTGTCCCACTTCAAATGATATTATTACGTCTTAAAAATTTTGTGAAACTGAATGGACTACTCCACAGTATTTATTTTACAAACTATGAATCAAACATTGCTATCCCGTCCTTTTAGGTCAGCAAATTTAATAAACTTGGACTGCTACAGCTGATTACATTTCTTATTAATGATGATCAAGCGACGGATGCAGCACGAGGCCGGTATATCTGCCTCTGTAGCGCTTCATCTTGATTTTTTCCCCCCCTGCTAATGCTTTCTGAAATCAAATTAGGAGCAACCTGATTAATCTCAACCATTATTTCTGTTTCATAATTTCATGGACAAAAAACCTGGAGTTGTCCCAAGACAACTGCTTTATTAATGAAAGGACAAAAATGCAAAAATAGTTTTGGTGAAGTATTTCAGGAGCCTGAAGAATTAAAAGAATAAAATGTGATCACAGAGCCAAGGTGAATGAATGAATCCTTTACTTCAACCTGAACCTCTGCCAAGAAAAAATTCCAAATGAACAGATTTACCAAATTACCAAAGTCATTTTAATAATGGATTCCGTTCCCAAAAAGAAATCAATCGTGCATTTTGCCACATCTACTTTTTATGATGGCACTAGACTGGAAGTAGGGCTCATAAAGATTGTGTTTGATCTGCGTTGAGTCATTTTTTAACACATAAACATCTTGAGAGCCTATCACTCCTCTTTCTCTATGCCCAGAGACCAGAGCAAGAACTCTGCAGACAGCATTTGGCTGTGTTTCTTTCGCCGCTCTGCTCCCCAAAGTCTAAGTTCAAGTAGCACATTAAACGAGTCCTTCAAATTTTCACGAGTCAAAAGTTTCTGCAGATTTCAATGCCCCAAGATGTTCCATTTGTTCCTTACATCCTTAAATATCATCACTCGCTGCACCGGATCACTAAATCATCTGAACTGCCTACTCATCCAAAAGGAAATTCAAATGACTTGAATCAGGCTGGCGAATCACTTCTCCGGAGAGAGCAGTCATGGCCAAGTCTGACATCATAGCCAAGCTTAACTGATGGCATGGAATCAGACACAGCATGAACATGGCAAAAAAATGATCTGGCTTCTGTGACCTTGCAGGGTAAAGTCATCCTGACCTTTCAGAACGAAGATCAACAGAACAGAAATGTGTTAGAAAGAGATGGATTCTGCTCCAACATCCTGTATTAAAAGAACAGCTCACAGATAAATCATTTTGTCATCATACTGGGGTACTGGGGCTTTCAAGAGTCACAAAGGATGCAAAACCACACCATTAATCGTACAGTAATTCCACGGAAAGAGCAAACGGAATGTACTTCAAAATACTTTCATTTTCTTTATTTGTTACACTGAAGAAAGTCAAATATATTAATACTGTCAAAAATACACTACTATTCACAAATTCAGGGTCAGTAAGCCTTTTTAAGGTTTTTCAAAGTCTCATGCTCACCAAGGCCAAGTTTACTCACCCCCATGTGATCTAAGATCATGTCTTTCTATCTTCAGTCGCAAAGAAATTAAGGTTTTTGAGGAAAACATTCCAGGATTTTTCTCTATATAGTGGACTTCAGTGGAGATCAATTGGTTGAAGGTCCAAATTGCAGTTTCAGTGCAGCTTCAAAGGGCTCTACATGATCCCAGCTGAGGAATAAGGGTTTTATCTAGCGAAACGATCAGTTACGTTCTTAAAAAGATTCAAATTTATATACTTTTTAACCACAAATGTTCATATCGCTTCAGCTCGACTTTACGCATTACATAATCTTGTTGGAAAGGTCACGTGTGACGTAGTCGGAAGTACTGACCCAGTTCTGATTAGTTCACTCAAATTAAAATTTCTTAATAGTTTACTCACCCCCATGGGATCTAAGATCATGTCTTTCTATCTTCAGTCGCAAAGAAATGAAGGTTTTTGAGGAAAACATTCCAGGATTTTTCTCCATATAATGGACTTCAGTGGAGATCAGAGTATGTAAGCGGAGTGGAGCGACAACAATTTCCCCTCCGTGCATTTTATAACCGCTCCACTCCAGCTCCGCTCCGCTCCAGGTTCACCGTTTCCCGCTCCCGCTCCACTCCTCGCTCACTGATACCAGAAACACTGCTCCGCCTTCGCTCCGCGTCTAAACTATATCAGTATGTTTGAAATGCCACAGTTCTGTTCATTACGTATATTAAAAGAAGAAAGTAACAGAAATAAAACGAAAGTATAGTTTTAAAGTGGCTTATTGGAACACTAGTGCGCAAAATGTTTTCCTCATGCCAAGCTAACATGGTTGTCAGTCAGCATTAAAAGGTATAATTGCTGCTTTTTGCAGTGCAAATGTTTGTGATTAAAAATAATAATAATAATAATAATAATAATAATAATAATAACAATACGTTTCGTCAGTTATTTTACGTACAGATCGCTGCATTTCTTATAGATTCTTCTCATTTGAAATCGGATATACAGATGAAGTACCACAGTAAGTTTACATTTGTTTGAATGCATTATTAAATCACGCTTTCACTTGAAAATATTCAGCATCTTGAAAGAACAAACTAATTCATTGAAAACTATAATTTTCTGCTCATGTCCATTGCCGTCATCCTAGTTTTCACATGCTTTCTGATTTGAGTGACCCATCTTTATCAAGCTAGCTAAATAGGCTATGTTTAACAGGTGAATTCTTGCTATATGCAGTTATATTACGGGTCGTTGTCATGAATTGTACTCGTGATGGAGTGATAGTGGAGCGCTCTTGGAGCGAGTAAAAACCACAACGCTCCCACTTTTAAAATTTCCGCTCCTCTCTCCATTAAAAATCACGCCACTCCACTCCGCGCTCCACTCCCACTCCACTCCGCTCACATACTCTGGTGGAGATCATTTGGTTGAAGGTCCAAATTACAGTTTTAGTGCAGCTTCATAAGGCTCTACATGATCCCAGCTGAGGAATAAGGGTTTTGTCTAGCAAAATGATCGGTCATGTTCTTAAAAAAATTCAAATTTATATACTTTTTAACCACAAATGCTCATCTCGCTGTAGCTCGACTTTACGCATTATGTAATCTTGTTGGAAAGGTCACGTGTGACGTAGTCGGAACTACTGACCCAGTGTTTAAGCAAACGTGCAAAGAAAGTCAAACGGCTTTTACCAAAAAAGAAAAAAACAACGATATTGGACGATTTTTATATTGGATGAAGAAAATGAGTTTTTCACCCTACCCTACCTTTTCGAACAGAAGTACATTGAAGAAAAACTAACAAAATGTGACCTTTCCAATGTGATTACGTAATGCATCAAGTCAAGAATGCGCATTGTAAACCTAGTGCAAGAGCATTTGTGGTTAAAAAGTATATAAATTCTTATTTTCTTTAGAAAATGACCAATCGTTTCACTAGATAAGACCCTTATTCCTCAGCTGGGATCGTGTAGAGCCCTTTGAAGCTGCGCTGAAACTGCAGTTTGGACGTTCAACCCATTGGCCACCATTGAAGTCCACTATATGGAGAAAAATCCTGGAATGTTTTTCTCAAAAACCTTAATTTCTTTTCGACTTAAGAAAGACATGAATATCTAGTAACACATCTATATTTTAAAATGTAATTAATTTCTGTGATCGAATTTCTGTGAGTTTTTGGTTTTGTAGAAATTAGAAGTATTCCTGTAATGAAACTGAGACTGTAGAGGAAGAAAGAAAGTAGAGGAAATTTCAAGGAACAGGATTTACATGCAGTATGCTAGCTAAACAAGTGCACGGGTTACAAGCATGCACACACTTCCTGAGATAAGCACCTTAAAGTATATGAATAAATTTTCAATGTTCCCTTTGATGTCACTCTATCTTTGGGGTAAACATTGTTTGCATACCTCAGCAGGTTTGTTTCAGTAGGGGTTCTTAACATGCAGCTTCTTTTTTTCCCCAAGCAGCGTGTTTGTTATGCTTGGCATTGCCCACACCACGCCACAGTCTCCAAGTCCTTTGGTGATTAGCCCGCTGATATCAGCTGCTTAATGACTTCCTGTGATGGTGTGGGACCTGAGAGGTGTAGATTTAAGCTCCTGACAGTGGTGAGGGATGGATGAAGAGATCAAGAAGCGCAATTCCTCAGCAGAGTGCTGCGTCAGGGGATTGCACTGCCAAGGACAGTCAAACGCTCACTAACAATACCAAGGCCTTGATTTATAATGTCAAACTTACAATGTAAATCCAGAGGTTTGGTGACCCTTTTAATGGGTTTAGCTCATTAATGTCTTTACAAAGATGATTCACTTTATAGAAAATGAATCTCAAGAGATACTTTATGGTCCCAGAGGCAAAAATTCTATGAAACTTTTTCTAGAGAGATAAATCACTACGATGCACATAAGCAATTGACGCACATAGCGATCCTACTCATATAGCAATCCCACTCCTAAAAATATTTATAAATCTATAATACTTGATTTTTTCTGAAACACTGTTAATCTTTGTCGCTTGACAAAATTACCAAGGCTTTTAAAAACATAAATAAATAAATAAAATTGTTTTGTGGAAAACACAGTGATCAAAATTAGAGAACCACTGTAGCATGAAAGATTACAACCGAACAACTAAAATGTTGTAGGGTTACACCTGTCAGAAATTAGTAGGAAGTACAGAGGCCCTTGCTTTGAATGACTGTGCTGTCTTCCACTCTTTTCCACAGTTCGGTAAGTTTCTTAGTGGGTTTCTTAGCCATAACTTTGCCACCAAGGATTTTCCAGAGATTTTCAATTGGGTTTAGATCAGGACTCTGATAAGAGGCCAAAGTTCTGCTGCAGAAAACATCCCCAAAGCCATGACACTTCCTCCTCTTTCACCTTTCACTGCCTTCTTTACACACTTTGGCTTAAATTTTTCCATCACACCCAAAAAATGTATATTTGCCCTCATGACTAAAGTGAACTTTGGACAAGTTTGTCTCTCTCTACACAACATGCTGCTGATGAGAGGCTTGGTCACTACAGAGTGTGTTTTCAGTCCAACTTCTCTTAAACGTCCCAAGACAAATCCTTACCCTGTTCAACTGAACTGGCAAGAAATTCCAGCTGCAGTGTTGAACCAATTCTCCACTATGAGTTGCTGCATTGCCCTTTCTTCTTGTGCATTTGTCTTATGTGGACGAACAGCGTTTTTGGGGGACTTGAATGAATTATGGCGCTTTTCCACTGCATGGTACGGCACAGTACGGCTCACTTTTGGGGGGTTTTCCATTGTGTACAGTACCTGGTAAATGGTACTTTTTCAGTACCACTTCGGCTGAGGTTCCAAGCGAGCCGTACCATCACCAGATGTGACGCGTAAACCCTGCTAATCAGTGACTGGTCAGCGAGAGTTGAACTTTGAACTTGCGACATGAGACACCAGACCCGCTAGGTATAAATGGAAGTGGAATGCAGTGGAAACGCAAACCGAGCCGAGCTGAACCGTACCAAGCCATGCCAAGCCGAGATGTACCAGGCAGTTGAAAAGCACCATTAGTGTCATTGTAATGCTGCAATATTCAAGAAATCGCAGATTTGTAATGACCAGCATCTCTCACAGTAGGTGTACAGGTGCAACCCTCCAACATTTTAGTTGTTCGGTTGTAATTTTTCATGCTACAGTGGTCTCGAAGTGTCATCCCTTTGGTCTTCATCTGGACAACGTCCTATCACAGGGTTTCAGTCACCTTAGAGCGACTCGCCATCTTACAATCTCAGTGAAAATTGGAGGAATGCTGGCAGTTAAATAGGTTTTGTCATATGATTAAAGAAATTAGCACCAGGTGCCAGATTAACACCAATAACGTTGAGGTATCTCTAAGGCCTTGTGCACGCTAATATGTTTGCATTTGAAAACACATATTTTTTTCTTTGTTTTGGCGTTCTGTCCATATACAGTCATGTGAAAAAGTTAGGACACCCTATTGAATTCCATGGTTTTCTGTATCAGGACATAATAAAAAAATTATCTGGTCCTTGGCAGGTCTTAAAATTTGGAAAATAAATCCTCAGATAAACATCATCACATGACATATCACAGCGTGTCATTATTCATTTAACAAAAATAAAGCCAAGATGGAAAAGCCATGTGTGACAAAGTTAGGACACCCTATAATTCAACTGCCTGTAGATCCACTTTTAGCAGCAATAACTTGAAGCATTCATTTTCTGTGTGACTTTATCAGTCTCTCACATCCTTCTGGAGGAATTTGGACCGCTCTTCTTTTCAATGTTGCTCCAGTTTATTGAGTTTTGTGTGCATTTGCTTATGCACAGCTCTCAACACAGCATTTGAGTCAGGATGAGCTCCTGACTTGGACTAGGCTATTGCAACACCTTGTTTCTGTTCTTTTCAGCCATTCTGTTGTAGATTTGCTGGTGTGCTTGGGATCGATGCCCTAGCATTTGACTCTAGAATAGAGGAGTTCATGGCCAACTCAATGACTGTGAGGTGCGCCCAGGTCCTGTGGCTACAAGCCCACAATTATCAGCCCTCCTCCAGCATGCTTGTCTTTTGGTATGAGGTGTTTGTGCTGGTTTTCACCAAACTTGGTGCTGTGCATTATGGCCAAACATCTCCACTTCGATCTTGTCTGTTCAAAGGACATTATTCTAGAAGACTTGTGTTTTGCTCAGACGCAACTTTGCAGACCCGAACTGTGCTGCAATGTTTTTTTGTTTGTTTGCTTTCTTCTGCCAAGCCTTCCAAACATGCCATTTTTGTCCCATATTTTTCTAATAGTATTGTCATGAACTTTATCAGTTAACATGTTAACTGAGGCCTGTAGAGTCTGAGGTGTAGTTCTTGGGTTGTCTGCCATTTCTCTGAGCTTTACATGGTCTGATCTTGGGGTGAATTTTCTGGGATGTCCACTCCTGGAAGAAGAGGTGTCTGTTCTAAGTGTTTTCCACTTGTGAATAAACTTCAAATTGTTTGGAAATGGCCGTATTACTCTTCTCAGATTGATAGCAGCAACAATTGCTTCTCTAAGATGATTGCTGATGTCTTACCTCCTTGGCATTGTTTTAACACACACCTGAAGGCTCCAGACCAGCAAACTGCCAAAGCTTATGCTTTTATAGAGGCGCTCAGACTTGCTGATGATCAGTTAATTAAAGGTATTTGATTAGCAGTGCTTAACTGTTATTTACCCGAAATTTTAAGACCAGCCAAGGACCAGTTTTTTTTAATGATGTCCTAAAACGGAAAACCATGGAATTCAACAGGGTGTTCTAACTTTTTTACAAGACTGTAGAGACAGCATTTCTGTTAAGAAAAACTGAACTTTTTGAAAACGCTCACCAAAGTGGCTAAATTCGAAAACACTGTTTTTGCGTTGTACTGTGGACTATGAAAAAAGAGGCTTTTGAAATCAATGATGCATTTTTAGTCATGTGATGCATATTGTACCAACAGACATCTATGTTAATGTAGTAATTGTGCCCGTTATGTGCTATTCACTTTCACACTGTTGCTAAAGATATACAGTGCTGCTTGAAAGTGAACCCTTTAGAATTTTCTACATCTTTGCATAAATATAACACAAAACATCATCAGATTTTCACACAAGTCCTAAAAGTTGACAAAGAGAACACAAACAAACTAATGAAACAAAAATGCATTTTGTTATTTATTTACCGAAAAACATGATCCAGTGTTAAATATTTGCGAGTTGCAAAAGTATGTGAATCTTGGCTTTCAGTATCTGGTGTGACCCCTTTGTGAATCAGTGATCACAGGTAACGTATTTTGCAACCACTGATCAGTCCTGCACAACAGCTTGTAGGAATCTTAGGCCATTCTTTTTTTCTTATTCCAAACATAACACTTCTCATTTAAACCCAAAAAGTTTTATTTTGGTCTCATCCATCCACAAAACATTCCTCCAATACCCCTGTGACTTGGCCTCATGATCTTTAGCAAACTGCAGACCGACAGCAGTGTTTTGTGTTTATTTTTTGAGTGTTGTGGCTTTCTCCTTGCAACTCTGCCATTCATACCATGGTTGTTCAGTGTTCTGCTGATGATGGACTCATGAATATTAATATTAACCAATGTGAGAGAGGCCTTTATGTGCTTAAAAGTTACCCTGAGGTCCTTTGCAACCCTGCAGACTATTACAAGTCTTGCTTTGGAGTTATCTTTGTTGGTCAACCACTCCTAGGGAGGGTAATAGTGGTCTTGAATTTTCATCCATTTGTAAATCTGTCTGACTGTGGATTTGTGGAGTCCAAACTCTTTAGAGATGGTTTTGTAACCTTTTCTAGCTGGATGAGCAATAACAACACCTTCTGAGGTTCTCAGAGATCTACTTTGTTCATGCAATTATTCACTTCCACAAAAGATTCCCATTCTTTAATTAAAACAGGGCATACACTGGCACCCGACAGTCATCCTATTGACTGATAACACATCTAAACAAATGGACTCTAATTTCACCTTAAAATGAACTGCTAATCCTAGAGATTCACATACTTTTGCAACTCACAGATATTTAACACTGGACCATTTTTCTCAATAAATAAATGACAAACTATATATTTTCATCTCATTTGTTTGATTGGGTTCTCTTTGTCAACATTCAGGACTTCTTGGTCATATTTAAGCAGAAATATAGAAATTTCTAAAGGGTTCACAAACTTTTAGGCAGCACTGTACTTTGTAAACTCTTCACATTACAGTCCTAAAAAGAGGTCAAAAACTTACAGCTGCTGTTCTGCGGCAAAACATGAGTGAGCGCGACATAATTAATGATGAGATATTTCCGTAAAATCAAATGATCCTGCAAGAAGAATTGCATGAAAAATGTCTGTTCATATGGCAACATAAATGACAGTCTTCATTTTGATCAATGTAATGCATCCCTGCTGAAGCATTTTTTATACTTTAATACTTTTTAAATAATTGTATTAATTCTTTTAATGCTATTTCCTGTTGCGTTCTGAGTTGCCCCAAACAGTAAAACTGACACAGAAAACAAATATTTCTAATTATTTCATATTTACAGAAAGTGGGTATTTACCCAAGTTGGAACATTGTGTTTTTAACAATGTATAGTTATCTCAATACATTCCTAATGAACTCTCCATGCAGGAGAAGACAGAATGTGCCATTTCAGTTCACATTCTGAATTGTTTTTAATTTCAAGAACATATTGTGTCCTTTGTGAACTTGCATTACAAGTGAAAAAACTGTTATCAGTAGAGAAAAATGTACACATGTTGGTTAAGTTTTCAGGCAACACGAGTTAATTAATAATCCAGAGCAGCAGCGGAAGGAGGCAGGCAGTGTAATTTGAGTTTAATCTCTAATGTGAGGAAGTGACATTCAGAGTTATCCTTACCTCACTGTTTCCATCCGCCTTCGACAGGAAGCTCAGAACTTACTGATATTAAGTCTTTCTTTTCTAAATGACTTAGAGCCTTGTGTTATAAGTATTAAATAAGTATTAATAAGTATTAAATATTGATGGGTTATATATTAAAACAGGATACCAGTAGAGGAACCCCTTAAGAGCAACACACATACGTCAGAACGGCATGAAAGATTTTCCAGACGGTTTGATATGCTTGAGGAGAGATGTAACTTTTTTTCTTTGATCCGAGAATAACTTTAGTGTTGACAAGCGGGTAATGGTTTTAGGTTTGACTATGACAAAATGAAGTCACATCATGCTTTCATATTGTGCCAGAGGCTTTGGTTTTTCCCTCAGCTTCGTACGAGTTACCAAAGCAAGGATTACTGTCTCTGTTGCTGACAGTAAAATATTTCAACCAGACTTACTGTATTGTCGACTACGGATACAAACCTGATACTAGGAAGCTATCGCTGAGAACCTGATGCAATTGTTTTGTGCCTGTCAAAGTGAGGAGAGCACCCAAACTGCACTGTAAATGCCTCATAGGATCTTCTCAGATTACAATGTCACAGCACAAGATGAGAGAACAATGAATTGCAAATAAAACACTTTCCCACAAATAAGAAATGGTGACAATTTGCTTATCCACTCCATGCTGGCAGAGATGTATAAACAGACATGTGGATGTTAAGAAGTAGAAGATACAGGCATGGGAATAACCGTTTAGTTATCCATGGCATATCCACAGCGGTTTGTTGTCTCGCGCACTGAGCGAAACAAATCGCTGCATAATATTCAGCGGAGGATGGCAGCGGTAAATCTGAGGCTTTGAGAGAATGATGAACACACAGATGAGTGAGCACAGCCTCAACGGAGGAAGTGCATCCTGGGGTCTGTCTCTAAACGCCCACTGTGCCCCCCATTAGCAATGAATTGTAGTTAGTGTTCATTAGGGCACAGATGCCTCTCTGTGGGTCGGTGGGAGCCACTAGTCAAGCACATTGATCACGATGTGTTTGGGAGCTGCTACCTCCAATTCTGCCCTCTACCCACTGTGAGCTGTAAATGTGACTCTGGGAAAATCAATCGTCTGAATTATTTTTTTACTATTCCTGAGAAGGTTTCCAAACAAAGGAAACAAAAAGGTGACGTAGATGGTAACCGCTAAAACCTGAACATAGCGTTTTGTTTAAGACCAGACTGAAGCAAAGCAGAAATCTTTGCAAAAGACTGCCAGTGGAGAAAGCTGCAAATACATGGTTTACTTATATTGTGCCTGAAGAAGATCTGGCTGGTCGAAACATTGCACTGTTTGGTAAATTTTTGGAGCTGTAATTTCAATGTGCATAAATGATTTTTTCTTTGTTTATTATTAGTTACAGAATCTAACATCTTTACCCCTTTTAACTACAACCAACTACAATATAAGTCCTAACTCAAAAACCCAGCTGAATGAGTTTAATAGTTAGCTAGCTAATGGCAACAAGCCTAACATAACTTGCTGACTCAGTAGCTAGCCATAGCCTACACAAACATGAGCACACTGTGTTTATTTCATACACTGAGCTAAATAGATAACAGATTTCATTCACAAACGTCATGAAATTAACTTTTTACTGACAATAAACTATAGTAAAAAAATCGCAGTAGTAACTTACTTTTCACGTCATAAGTTAAATCCTCTTCACGCTCTTAAGATACTCCTGTTTTGCTCATTCTGAGTTAGATATGAACAAATTTCTTGACGTTTTCGTGAGTTGTTGAAACACGAACTGCTGTAAATGGAGCAAACTTGGTACAATAAATGCATCGTTCAGTGCGATTTGTGAACTGATTCAGATTCACTGAAAAGAATCTGGTCGAAAAGAATGATTCGTTGACGATTCGGACATCGCTATCGCGTTTCACCAGTGTTCCTCTATGTTTCCTCAGTTCTCTGTTTCTTCAGTAGTGGAGTAAAATTAAAACATTTGGAATATAGCAAATGGAAACATTTCCTAAAATAAATCAATCATATAGACCTGCTCCTGCGACAGTCAGTGATGATTTGAAAACAGCAACATTTTATCATTCGAATGAATCGTTGAGTGGGATTTGTGGACTGGTAAATACATCTGTTCAAATGAATGATATTGCTGTTGCGTTTCGATCTGGGACATAATTTGTTAATTTAGAATAAACTAACACTTATTAAATAAACACGAGCTGTGACCACATCATTTGTTCATTGGCTCGGTGGTGACTCGAAAACAGCTGTCATTGGATCAGTCCAGATCAATTCGCGAACGAATCGTTCAGTGGTATTTGTGAACCGATTGCGCAGGTTTGCCACAATAAATCTGGTCAAAGAATTATAATCGTTCACGAACCAAACATTGCCATTTTTTCATGTCTCTTCATAGCTCTCAATTGTTCAACTTCAAAATAAAAACAATTAGGAGTAGTAGTCTAGTAGTATTTTAAGTTATTTAAATATGAATGCACACAACCAGTCAAAAGTTTTTGAACAGTACGATTTTAAACGTTTTTTAAAGAATTCTCTTTTGCTCACCAAGCTTGCATTTATTTGATCCGAAATACACCAAAAGCAGTAATACTGTGAAATATTTGTACTATTTAAAATAACTGCTTCTATAATATATTTTAAAATGTTATATTTTAAAAATGTAATTTATTCCTGTGATCAAAGCTAAAGAAATTATAGAAATTAATGCTTTTATTTAGCAAGGATGTTTTAAATTCAAAAGTGATGATGAAAACATTTATAGTATCTCAAAAGATTTCTTTTTCAGATAAATGCTGTTCTGAACATTCTATTCATCAGAGAAACCCAGAAATATTCTACTCAGCTGTTTTCAACATAATAATAATAATAATAATAATAATTATTATTATTATTATTATTATTATTATTATTATTATTATTATTATTATTATTTGAGCAGCATCCCAGAATATTAGAATGATTTCTGAAGGATCATGTGACTGGAGTAATGATGCTAAAAGTTCAGCTTTGAAATCACAGGAATAAATCACATTTTAAAATATATTCAAATATAACACAGATATTTTAAATAGTACAAATATTTCAAAATGTTACTGTTTTTGCTGTGCATTAGATAAAATAAATGCAGGCAGAAGAGACTTATTTAAAAAACATTAAAATTCTTACTGTTCAAAGACTTTTGGAAGTGAAAAGCTTCCCAAAACTAATATATTCTAAATACAGATCACTGAAAAATATAAGTACATAAAAAGTCAAATAAATAAAACACATTTATGTCCACCACTGTTGCTTATAACCTATATAATGTGTGTGGCAAACGCATTTTGTGTTAGAGTCAAATAACCTTCAGCTAGAAGGGAAGAGGTCGGACACAATAAGCAAATGCTAGCGTCCCATCACGAGAGAATATATTTGAATATAATGAGAGACAGTGCATGAAATTACACATTTATTTATAGGAGGACGCCCAGTGTCTAAATGCCATTTCGTTTGAATAGAGCCTAAACTAATGTGCTCTACCCATAACATAAGACGAATTGCCAGCAGCATAAAATAGATCAACGTTATGTGCAATGCTGATTGTTTAATAAATCTCCTCGATGCTTCTTTTGATATTGAGACTTTACAGCTTACATTTTCAAGTGCACTCGAAACCACGCTTTAGATACTCCTGATGAAGATGGTGAACTCTATCATTGAACACCGCATCAGCGGTAAAAACCACATCAGTGTCAAGTCAATAACAGCAGTTTTGATGGTCCCAAAATCAATCACTGCAGTGCCAGTGAAGACTAGTGTCAGTATCTGCCTGAGGAATATTCACAAGCTGTTACTGACGTCTCCCATCTGGTCTCAGCAGTCCTGGCCATATATAAGGATTGATATGATGGATGTAATTCAGTGATAGAGATAAAAGCCTCAACGATTTGATCACGTCTCCTGTTCAGGTGATAAAAAGATGTTCGCGTCCACCCAGCGAGGTGCTTACACAGCACAACTCAGTTATGCAATACATTTTGATCATCATGCACTGTCAGGCTGATGTCAGGGCCCATTTCATTAGCTTAATTTTCATATTTCAATGCTGCCATGTTCCTGAAGCAAATGATGAATTGCCTGAGATATTTGTGAGGTGATTTCTATAGAGCCCCTCGAGGATCAACTGTATGACTGATATAGAGGAACAAGAGTGTTTCTGACAGCTTATTACATCCACAAGCAGGGGTCTAATAAGGTAAACAAAGGAGACCTGCATTTTCAGTGAACAGCCATGAATGCAGAAAATACCAGATGTTATCCATTTAATTCATTCCTGATTAGACAAAGAAGGGGAAGACTTTTAAAATGATTATTAAACTGCTATTGTTATTCAGGTTATAGAACGTCTCCACAACAATGAGGTTGAACGGCAAGGAGTGAAGCATACACTAAAGATTAGATTAGAACACGCTCAGAATATTTCGAAGAGATTAACATAAACAAACAGAGGTCAAGGTCTGTCATTCAAGCATGTCTATATTCTAGACACACACACTCACAGCATACACAGCATACTGCTGTTCTTCAGAAATCTTTCAGGTCCCACAAATTCTTTGGTTTTCCAGCATTTTTGTGTATTTGAACCATTTCCAGAAATTACTGTGATTTTGAGATCCATCTTTTCACAACAAAAACAACTGAGGGACTCTTATGCAACTATTACAGAAGGTTCAAACACTCACCAATGTTCCAGAAGTAAAAAAAAAAATGCATTAAGAGCCGGGGGTGAAAACTTTTGAACAGAATGGAGATTTCTTATTTTGCCTAAATATCATATATTTTTCATCAGTGAGTGTTTGAACCGTCTGTAATAGTTGCATATGAGTCCCTCAGTTGTCCTCAGTGTGAAAAGATGGATCCCAAAACCATACAGTTATTGTTGGAAAGGGTGCAAACACACAAAAATGCTGAGAAATCAAAGATTTTGTGGGACCTGAAGGATTTTTCTGAAGAACAGCGGGCAGTTTAACTGTTCAGGATAAACAAGGGACTCATGAACAACTATCACTAAACAAAAACCAGCTGTGGATCATTCAGGTAACAACACAGTATTAGGAATCAAGTGTATGTAAACTTTTGAACTACATTTTGTAGATTCTGCAAGGAGGATGTAAACTTTTGACTGTATATACATTTATATATATGTGTGTGTGTGTATGGGAGGCTTGAGACATCAGTATGCTTGTGGAAAAATATTTGAAAAAATGTAAATAATTTGGCGAACTAATATGAGACTGTAATGCAGTCGAAACCTGCCTGAAATTACTTACGTGAAAAATAATAACGCCTTTTAACTTCAGCCAAACAGAATCACGAATCAAGCATTCAGCCCTGCAGTATGAATAGATATTTTCTGTTGTGCTTCTTCTATTACTTTTTTTTAACTTTTCATTCACAATTAACTAGCCAACCTAGGAAATGTCAACAAGATGAATAGAAATAAAGGATAGCTTCCAGGTATTATAGGCATCCTTGATGCTTTGTAAGTCAAACGAGTCCCCCTAGTGGACGAACAAAGGACACATACTAATTTCTCACTTTATGCAGAGCATACAGAGTATGCTAAATATTATTTGAGGTTGGATTATTGCTATGTGTATTTTGAAATTGATTACCACGTTGTGTCACATTCTTTACAAGGAAGAAGCCCCAAGAGAATGTACTGTATATCACCAAATGTCACGTATGAAAGATTCAAGAAACAATTTGTCCAGCAACCCTAGTGTGGAAACATATTTAGAAGCAGATACAGATCAAACAGACACTTCAAAGACGAGCCTCATGTCTCTTTTCTTTAACAAAAGCCCTTAGGCTTCAGAAAAACAAATTAAATCTAGGGTGCTTCTACAAAGGGGAAACTAGTCTCTTTGCTGCAACCAAAACACTAAGGTCATACAT
The DNA here is from genome assembly GCA_019740295.1 of Labeo calbasu. Lineage (NCBI taxonomy): Eukaryota > Metazoa > Chordata > Actinopteri > Cypriniformes > Cyprinidae > Labeo > Labeo calbasu. Next base: position 17,889 of record JAHKKF010532849.1, read on the forward strand.
AACACAGCTTCATACTCTGTTCCACTGGATTTATCTGCAGCTTTCAACACTGTCAACATCCACAATGGCAGTGACATCTAAGCCAGCTCTTTGTTTTGTCGTCTTGGAAAACAGGTCCTACCAAGTCAGCTGGATAACTCGCCCTTGACCACCTGCATCCTTAAACACATGTATACGGTACTTCAGGGATCAGTCTTTTGACCCCTTTTTTTGACCATCTACACCAGATCAGACAGAAAACTCATCCATTTCCCAATGGAATGCTGATAGCTCTATTTCCAGTGTCCCCCTCTGTTTCTTCATCTGCAATCTCAGATGCCTCTCTGATATATCAGCCTGGATGATTAACTCAAGACTGCAGAGCTCTGATTCCCTCTAGCCAGGATGTCCTCTATATTCGTCAGAGGTCACACAGTCAATACATTAGTGTTTCAGAGCTCACTTTAAATGACCACATTACAACAACTGCCAGGTCCTGCCACGTTATGCTTCATAATATAAAAAGTAAGGTCACATTAATATCTTAAAGGAATAGTTCACCTCAAAATGAAAATTAGCTGAAATGTTATTCCATCTCAGACCATACAAGATAGAGATTTTGTTTTATCTTCCAAACTGTTGGGAGAAATTTAGCATAATGTTGGTGGGTGCATATGAATAGGTGGGTCAAGTTCAAACAGCTGATAAAAACATCACAATAATCGACAACTAAAAAGCTGTGTGTTTGTACGAAATAAATTCATCATAAAAGTCAAGTCTTGCCAAAAATACCAGTCCATAATATACAAAAATACTTTCTCTAGTACAAAAAAATTAAATTACCTGTTGTCCTCTCACATCAAAATCCACTAACATGTTTATTTTGAACTGGTTTGGACTGTTTTGCTTGTAAATAATACTTGGTCTGTGCATATTTCTCTCCTGTTTCAGAAGAGACAACTTATTTCACTGATATGTTTCACTTTTATAACCAGAAACAACAATTTGATGTTAAAAACATCTTAATGATTAATTTGTTTCTTACAAACTTGCAGGTTTTTACTTTACAAGATGTTAACTGATGGACTGCAGTCGTGTGGATTACTTGTGGATTACTGTGATGTTTTTATCAGCTGTTTGGACTCTCGTTCTGATGGCGCTCATTCACTGCAGAGGATCCACTGGTGAGAAAAAGATTTAATGCTAAATTTTAAGTCTTTCTTATGAAGATAAAATTCATCTACATCTAGTATGGCCTGAAGGTAAATACATTTTCAGCAAATTTAAATTTTTTGGGTGAACTGTTAGTTTAAGTAGCTAACATACGTTCAAACTGTTTTTTTTTTTTAATCTTACAAATGTGGACTCAATCCAAACTATATCAGTGTATCCACCTTTATATATACAGTAGCTACTGTATATTTTAGATATATACTGTAAAGTATAGCAGAGAAACAGTAAAAACAGTTTTAATTTTCAATTTTAATGTTGAATTGCATTTTTTAATGTATTATGATTTCAAATACTATTTTTATGATTTTATATACTATAATATCAGACTGGATATTATCAAATATTAGTTAATACGATTTTTGCACTTTATTTTTTATCAATCTGGCGAATCTAGAGACGGTCTTCTAAAACATTTTTAATTTGTTCTCAGATAAACAAATGATCCACACATCTAAGAATTCAACCGCCAGAGGGCAGCATATATCACAGATCCAGCAAAGCCACGATGAAGTCAGAGGTGTTGTACTGTTATCAAAGCAATCTGAGCAAATATAACTCTTTAGTTACAGTACTTGGCGTATTGATCAGTAATTTCTAAAGAGTAATTCGTCAGTTTGACACATTCTATAGCCTACTTGCTCTTTAGCATTACATTACAGACTATCAGCATGAAAAGAAAAAAGAGAAGAGTGAAAAAGAGATAAGGAGTAACCTTGGGAAGTGTCTCTACTCATGCGATTGGCTGACAGTTCTTTTGTCTCTGTAGTTCCACTATAAAAGCTCTGCTAGCGGTACTCCCATGTCGTATTACCTTGGAATACTGCGCACCATAAGGATCTACAACTCATCATGATTTTTACGCAATGGATTAACATACCTGGATATTGACACCTATAACCTGTCTGGGTTTAGATTATCTGGTTATCAAATACTTCAAGAGAACTTTTTCAACTTTTGGACACATTTTACGCACACTGACCACCATGGCAAATACCTGCGTACAGTTTACGGGTTTTGTGATGAGTTTTCTCGGTTGGATCGGTCTCATCATCGCCACTGCCACTAATGAATGGGTAGTCACTTGTAAATATAACATGAACACCTGTAAGAAGATGGATGAGCTGGAGGCCAAAGGTTTGTGGGCAGACTGTGTGATCTCAACCGCGCTGTATCACTGCATCACACTCACGCAGATTCTCGAGCTACCAGGTACGTGTGAAATAAAAGATTGATAACCTTTTTTTAAGATTTTTTTTTTTAAAATAACCATTACAAAACCTTGCATCGTTGTTTAATAAATTAGCAAAAGGATAAAATTTCATATAAAATAGTTTAATAAATAAAATACGTAAATTTTGAACGTTAATAAAAAAAGTTTGAATAATTTATATAGTATGTAGTTTTTACTAATATATATCATATGTATAAAAAATATATAAACTATATAGCATTTTTACATAATACGTAAACTTACGTAAACACTGCAAAACATCTTTTCTACCACCACATTTGCGTGTGTATATATCACTTATTCAAATACAGTTTAAATTAGAATGTATTTAACTTATTTGTACTATTATTATATTATTAAATCGATAATAAAATGATTCTGTTCTTTGTTTAAGCATACGTCCAGACGTCTAGAGCGTTAATGGTCACAGCATCGATTCTCGGATTGCCTGCTGTCGCGCTCGTCCTCATGTCCATGTCCTGTATTAACCTCGGAAGTGAACCAGAAAGCGCGAAGAACAAACGTTCAGTGCTCGGAGGAACCATAATACTGCTGACTGGTAAGTCTGTATTTGCACTGGTTAAATTAAGCTGGTTAAATTAAGCTAAATTGAAGATGTGGGCCAAACATATAGTTCACATTAAAGAAAATGTATAATAACAAGAGGAGGACTGGACCTGTTTTATCAGCATTAAACTCTAATTAGCCTTAGATATGTACATCTAATAGCCAGCTTTTCTTTTGAAGTCTGGATAGTTGTTTCTCACTTACTGTACATAATGCAACATATAACAAAAGGAGGCTGAAATTTAATGTTAAACATGTCTTTTCCTTCCCAGCTTTTTGCGGCGTCGTCTCCACCGTGTGGTTTCCCATCGGGGCTCATCACGAGAGGGGCTTGATGTCCTTTGGCTTCTCCCTGTATTCGGGCTGGGTGGGCACTGCACTTTGTTTGCTGGGAGGCTGTATGATCACCTGCTGTTCAGTGGACAGCCCTGCTTCATACACCGACAACAATCGATTCTACTACTCCAAACAGGGCCCCGCTCATTCCGGCCCCGCCTCCACTAACCACGCCAAAAGTGCTCACGTGTGAGCTTCGGGATTACTGCTCAGATTCTACTCTGTATTCTCTTTTTCTCTCTCCACTGTTTTTGTATCTACAGTGGTGACTTTTGGATAGTTATCGTACAGCTGAACTCTGACCTTTTGGCACGGCAGCAGGGTTAGTCACCCAGATGTTACATAACAAGGGACATTCGCTGGTGAAGAACCTGCAATGAAGGATTCATTGTTTAAAGGTGTCAGTGTCTTCTACTGAAGTGCCATTTTAAGTCCTATTTTTGTAGTGAGAAATGTTTTTGCATTTTTATATGAATACTAACAGTATTGCCAATGTTGTTTTATTCTAAATCTTTCAGTGCAGTGTTTGTACAGCTCTATTTCCATTTTGATCAATTTCAGAATAGCCACCCGAACCAAATGACACCAAAATTGGACCAAAGCAGTAATTATTTAGCAATATTATTTATTGTAATACTTGTATGCAGTTTATATTATGTTTGTTGTAATAAAAATGTGAAAATGCCTGTGAAACTGTGGTTTTTGATTATAGGTAATATGTCATTTTTATAAATAAACCCCTTCTGTGCTGAGAAACTGAACCGAATTGCTCTCCGCAGGACTGTATACTGTCGAGAACACGGCGTCTGCCACTGTCGATGCCTAGGCAGGTGTAATGCATCATCATTAGACCTCTCATTCATTCTCACTAAAAGCACTCGAGACGCACATACAATTCAGGCACCCAAGACATGTACATGTATCGATTTCTCTTACTCCAGTGAGAAACTCGTCCCATTACGAGCAATGGGCAATGACTGGCAGACAGCGCTGATTAAAGGTTAACGGTCACATTCGGCCATAAAGGAAGATTTATGCTCCAGTTGCGACGAGTCTCCATCTTTGTTCTCTGGTTGGGGTTCTTGCACTGAACGTTTCTGGTTACAAATGAGTTTCAGTGGGCGTACAGTCAAAAATGGCCGAATACTGAGGATATAAGCAACATGTGAAGGTTTTTGTACATTATGTGAAAATAAAACAGCAAATTTAACCACTTCAGTATGGGGTGATTTTAAGATGTCAAATATTGCTTATTCATAGACATTCAGTCTTTGTTTAGAGGTAGTTTGGGGTGAAGTAAATTGAATTCAGTGAAAAATTGTTTTGGAATCTACAGTATTTTTCCTTTCCAAATATGGCTGCAAATGACAACCTAAAAACAGAAAGAGAAACAGACAATGCAGAGACTGACCTGAACTGGAAGGAATCAGGAAGTTAAAAAGGTATTGTTAATACAGCCTTCATTCTTGTATATGTTCATAGCTTGGAGAGAAGTTGTTTAGCGCTTTCTATTTAAAGGGTCATGAAACACTAACATTTTTGTTGCAGATAATACAAACATTACTTAATTTGAAGAGTAAAGTAGATCATTATGAATTTTTGGTCTGTTTTAGTATTCTGGTGTCATGAATAAATGAGTCCCCTAGCATAAATGTGTCCGCCTAATGACTGCATTGGCTAAAAGACCTTTTAATGTGAGCTTCATTCGGTGCCTGATTAGAAAGCCTACACGCTTGGCTTATACTATATGTTGTATTTATTATGTAAATATGACTTTAATTACCATTTAATGTTTTCTTATTTCACAAAGCTACAGAGTGTGAAATATTCCTTGTTCTTTAACAGCCCGGCATACTAGCTTAGCATACCACTGGCCTGTTTGCCTGCTAGCTTATTAAAGGGATGGCTCACCTAATAATAAAAATTCTTTATTAATTACTCAACCTTATGTCGTTTCAAACTAACGACATGAGGGTGAGTAATTAGTGACAGAATTTTCATTTTTGGGTGAACTAGCTCTTTAAATCTGTCATTTTTGATCATTTAAGAGCATGCACATAATAAAATGTAACAGTAAAAAATGTAATTTAAAATAAATGTAATAAAATTACCTGTTGTACATACAGCAGGCTACTACAGTGGTGCTACTGTAATGTGCTGTAACAGAGAAATGATGGCAAGTCTAAGGACTATTCCCAAGTGTGAACCCATTAGTAAGTGGGAACCCAACTGTTCATGGCACCGGATTTGAGTCAGAATCAACAGGATGTGACTTTTTGTTAACTAAAGGGTATGTCAGATGTCTATTTCCTCAACCTCTTCTGTGCAATTTTCAAAATGGATGAGAACTGATTCATGGTGGGTTTCATGACCCTTTAATGTTCTTTGCATAATTTAAGAAAGGGCATTTCTGCATTTGTACAAACATGTGACAACTTCAATCACTAGTCAAGGTGCTGCAGGGGTCAGTTCCTTTCAAGAGAATAATCATATTCTGTGGAAATACAGCAACCATGACTCACTTGTTTTAGCTGGACTGCGTTTTCCTTGGAAAACTAATATTACTGAGCTTAAAAATGACAAAAAATGTGTATTGGTACCTAATACACTAGTAAAAACAAAAGTTACTGATTAAAATCTCACAGTATGAGACTGACCAGAAAAATATGGAGTTTCCAGAATGTTCTGAAAACACCAAAAGGCTTCTTACAGGAAATGACTGATACTTAGCAGCGTGTCAATATCACCTTTTGCATAATCTTCAACAGAAGTATATTAGTATTAAAGCAAGTAATATGTTTGCATAAGCATAAAAGTGCATAATATTGACATGTTTTTAAGCATACAGTTGAGGTCAAAAGTTTAGGCCCCCCTTTCAGAATCTGCAAAATGTTAATTTTTCCAAAAATAAGAGGGATCATAGAAAATGCATGTTATTATAACCCTTTCCAACAATGACTGTATGCTTTTGAGATCCATCTTTTCACATTGAGGACAACTGAGGGACTCATATCCAACTATTACAGAACGTTCAAATGCTCACCGATGCTCCAGAAGGAAACACAGTGCATTAAGAGTCGGGGGGTGAAAACTTTTGAACAGAATGGAGATGTGACAGACATTTTTTATTTTGCCTAAATATCATATTTTTTCATTTAGTACTGCCTTTCAGAGGCTACAGAAGACAGTTTCATGTTACCTAGAAGACAAAATAAGTTAAATTTACCCTGATCTTCAAATTCAAAAAGTTTTCACCCCCCGGTTCTTAATGCATGGTTTTTCCTTTGCAGTTTAACTGTTCAGGACAAACAAGGGACTCATGAACAACTATCACTACACAAAAAAAAAAAAAAAACACAGTTGTGGATCATTCAGGTAACAACATAGTATTAAGAATCAAGGGAATGTAAACTTTTGGACGGGACTATGTATATTTCACTTTTTTGTGAAATATCTTATTCAGGTCAGTACTAAATAAACAATAACATGCATTTTCTATGATCCCTCTTATTTTAGTAAAATAATGAACATTCTGAAGATTCTGAAAGGGGGATGTAAACTTTTGACCTCAACTGTATAAGGAAAATATAACCATCTACCACACATCAAAGCATTTAGCGTCATCCTTACATCCAGGATTAGCACCAGGATATTTTGCATCAGAAAAAGGGGAGGCTTCCCCCAAACAGATGACGGAGGACATCACATTTAATCAGATTCAGGCTGATGACAGATGACACAAATGACGTCCTATGAGTGCCTCATAGGAATAACATTTATGAAGACCCTCCCGCAAAAGGAGTGGGCTTCAGGTTGTGTCGATGTCTGCGCCATACAGACAGACGGGTCTGAACTGTATGAATTGAACATAACAACATGCTTTGAGATCTCCAAACCATATTGTACCACATCGACCACCATTGCAGCAATGATAATGGAACAGTACGTCTCGATCTGTTCGTCTCATTCCTCTGCATAGCCAGCGGCGGCCCTCCCAGTATGACCATGTTTGTTTTGTGCTCAGGTACGACCCTCGGATCGCTGTTATTCTAGGCTCGGCGCTCCACCCCACAGGAAACAGAGCGGCCCTGCACCGCTTACACAAACCACCCATGTGAGGATATTTATTACCTCTGATTTCGGGTCGTGTTAGACCGCCTTAAAGCGAAAGGAAAACCAAGAGTCACGCTTATCTGATCTGCAATAAATGACTTTCATTGTTGCATGGAAGCAATATTAACATCTCATTACACAGTGCAACGGGAGAGCAAAACCACAAGTAGAAGAAACAATAAATAGATTCTTTAAAAAAATCATTGAAACCAGAATACATCCACTTCATACCAAAATATACAGCAGAAACAAAGATCAGATTTGCAAGGGAAGCCAATCTCCACATTTCCTGAACAAATACCGAACAAACTATGATAGCAGGAAAGATAGTTCACAATGTACAAACACTGTACCTTTTCTCAGAGACAAATAACAAATAGTAGCTGACTTTAAAAGCAATAGTGGAAACATTTTTGACTTTTTTAGACAGATTTTTAATAAAATAGTTCTGTACGTAGACTTCAGTCTAACTTAAAATAATAGTTCACCCACAAATAAAAATTCTGTCTTTATTTACTCACCCTCACGACTTCTGCTGAACACAATGGGAGTCAACAAAAGTCAATGGAGTCCAAAAAATCAAACAGATTTGGAACGACATGAGGGTGAGTAAATGGCGACAGAATATTCATTCTGGAGTGAACTATCCCTTTAAATCCTTGCCCTCTAAAAACCTATTCTTATGTGCTAATATTATTTAAATCACAACTACGAAATCAAAATCCATCTCCAGTTACATTTTTTTTAGAAAGAGGTCATTAAAAATATATGCTTTCACCACTTTTCTTTAGAAGTTCTTCTGTACCCACAAAACACCACCTGCGGTGGCTACGCTACCCCAACGGAGAACCTGAAGGTATGAAATGCCTGTAAAAAAATACTTCTTTTCGATATCTCACGTCTCCACACTGTTATATGGTGCTCTACTCTACGGAAGTAAAATGGTGTCTTTTGTCGGATACAGCAAACAAAGGTTGCAGACTTTGGCTTGCTTTGTAAACAGAGGCCACTCGGGAATAGGAGGGTTCGGGTTCGGGGGGTGTAACGGTAGGCAGGCTGCTACCCTCGTCTCTCAGAATGCTACATTTGAGAGTTACATCAAGTCTTTCAACAGTCACCACACATGCAAATACTCACAAACAAAGTTTTACTCTGGGCCCGTTTGTTCTGAACATGCTACACATTCAGCAAAATGCCACGGCGACAATCACATCATAGACCGGATGCAAGGAACAAAACCAACCCAGGCCCCAAAATGAAGCTCTGTGCGCTCAAAGGACACAGTCTGCAAATCAATTATGGCAACTCAGTGTTTTGCTGTTTAACGTTTCAACATATTTGTCACAAATACAAAATAGGGAGACGCATTTAAAGCAATATGGAATGGCCTTCCAAATGTATGGATTTGAGGCCTGGCTTGGTTGTTTTTCTTTTATTTTTTTGCCTTTTTCGGCTGGCAGAGCTGTAGCACAGATAGAGTTAGACTGGACAGATCAATTGAACGCCACGTGAATTATGGGGGAAGAGCAGAAGAGCACAGCCAGATAAAAAATTCACAACACGCTCCCCACCACATGCAAATTTCACTCCCTCTGTTTTCCTACACCTTTTTTTTTTTCAGCGGACACACTGACCAGCCGAGAGACACAAATCGTACTGTGGTCACACCGTCGGTATTTACACAGAGCTGCCTGCTTGCAAGGATGAAGCGGAGTCACTGGCACATAGGATGAAATGATGGTCGTGGTGACACGGGACGGCTGACAGGCACCTTCACCAGGAAAACAAACCCATGGATATGTCGGCATCGACAGAAATGACAAACAAACAAGCATGGACGTCTTGATGGTCATATATAAAGCACACACTGACAGATGAAGGCACTATTGCAAGCAAAGTCCAATTACTATTTGTGACAACCTACAGTCCAAACCTCACTTGGGCTAGATGTTAGAGTGGAAGAGAATGAGGCCTTTGATTCAGTGGGGCCTTTTAACTCGCATTCAAAATGTATCATTTCCAGTCACATTTTATGGCATCTAGCTTTGCTTCTCAAAACGAACCTTTTTGTATGTAATATCAAAGTGATAGTTCACCCAAAAAATGAAAATTCTGTCATTAATTAGTCACCCTCTTGTCGTTCCAAACCCGTAAGACCTTTGTTCATCTTCAAAACACTAATTAAGATGTTTTTGATAAAATTCAAGAGCTTTCTGGTACTGCATAAACAGCAACGTAACTGACACGTTCAAGGTGGTGAAGTGGTTCAATCTTAATTTAATGAAGCTACGAGAAGCTATGAGGAAATTGTTAAATAAAGTCATTATTTTTGTATTCTCGTACCTTTATAAAATTAAGGTTGAACCACTGATGTCACATGGACTATTTTAACAATGTCTGTACTACCTTTCTGGGCTTTGAACTTGTCAGTTGCTTTGCTGTCTACTGTATGCATGGTCAGAAAGCTCTCGGATTTCATCGAATATTATCTTAACGTGATCTGAGGATAAACAAAGGTCTTACAGAATTGGAAAGACATCAGGGTGAGTAATTACTGACAGAATTTGCATTTTTGGGTGAACTATCTCTTTAAAATTGATTAAGAAATCAGCAACTTACCTAAATAACAAAAGTGTGCAAATTGCTTTAAGTGTTTTAAGGGCTTCGCATGGCAATGTTTCCCGGCTTTATATCAACCTCACATAACGTTGGGGCTAATCGACTACAGGAAGTGACCTGTGAACAGACATCCTCCTGACAGCTGAAATACGCTCATACTGAGAAAAGCTGTGGGACTGTGATACAGTCAGGGCTGTAATAAACTACTCGTCAGATAATAAATTTCATGCTAGTTAATGTAATTTGGTGGCTGGGGGGGGACTGTTGGTTTCAAGTGAAACAATAGATTATACATTTATAAGTGTTGAAGAGTTTGGTAAGATGATTACAATTAGAGTTAGGGATCAAACTGTTAAAATTAATTTAAGAAACAAGGAACATTTGGTCTCTTTAGGTTCTGTGTGGTCCTTCTAAAAGTTAAATCCCGTCCTATTCGTTCTCATTATCCTATCAGTAGTGAAAAAGGGCTGCAGATGAAGGAATAGGAAGAAAAGAAAAACTCATTGCAGAGACATAACAACCTAGCCCAAGGGTTCTGCAGTTGTTGGCAGGCGAGTACATTCGGATTACATTCTCATTCCAAAGGATCGTCCAAATCGTCGTCGACTACCAGCGCCTCAAAGCCCGGACTGGGTTTGCCAGCTTTGCTTTTGGCCCTGCTGTGTGAGGAGGAAGAGGAGGTCCTGTGGTTGTCCACCCTGTCCTGGCCGTCGGGCTGAGGCTCGCTCTTTTCCTTGTGTTGTTGTTTCTGGTGCCCACCTTTGCCCTCGTGGGAGCCCCAGCTTTGGTACGGCCCTCCGTCTCCTGAAGGGTACAGATCGTCATCCACTGCAAAGTTGTCGTCCACACCCATGTCGTAGCGCTGGTATGTGCTGGCGTGGGCCTCCTCCTCGCGTGCCGTGATCTCCAGGGTGCTGTTCCACATGCCGTAACCGAAGTAGATCAAAACACCTGCAGAGACGAACACACAGAGACAACACAAACAATGCACGCATGCATAAGCTAATGCACAAATATTAGTGATGACTGTTTTCACTCATTAAAAGTTTAACTCAGTCAGACATCGCAAACGATCAATAGTGGAGATATTATTCTGCTCATATAAGGTGGGTCATTCCTGTTTTGCAGGAGTATTGAACTCTGTACATTTTAATGCAAAATATTGGGCCGAGATACAACTATTTGAAAATCAGGGTGTTAAAAAATCTAAATATTGAGAAAATTATCTTTAAAGTTGTCCAAATGAAGTTCTTAGCAATGCATATTACTAATCAAAAATTAAGTTTTGACTTATTTACAGTAGTAAATTTACAAAATATCTTCATGGAACATGATCTCTACTTAATATCCTAATTATTTTTGGCTTAAAAGACCCATACAATGTATTTTTGGCTATTGCTTCGAACATACTCGTGCTACTTAAGACTGGTTTTGTGGTCCAGGATCACTCAGTGAATCTTTGTAAATGGGTTACAGTAAACAGGGCTTTTAATTACTGGCTATATGTTCATCTTAATGTCGGTCTGTGCTCTTTATAGCGATGTGTCATGTGGTGAAATAAATGCTGAGTGGTCATGCAAAGTTTCGACTGACTGTATGCACACAGCGCTTGTCTGTTTGGTCTTTTTCTGTTGCAGGTCTGAGGATCCCAACATTACTGTTTACCACTACAATGCTGTTATTAATGCTGCTGTCATTGTTTTCCTGTTCCCAATGCCAATAAATGAAGAAATATTAGTAAGCTGGACTCATTTGTGTTATATGGACACTCATTTCCACCACATAAGAATTTAATTATTTAATTATGGGTAAATTAGAAGATTAAACATAAAATAAGTTTAACTTATTATATATGTATCACAATTCTGACATAAAATGTCAATATTATATGAAAAGTTGAAATAATGACATACTAAGTCATAATTATTATATACTGAAAAAGGTCAAATTCATGGCACAGAAAGATACAATTATGGCATAAAAATCACATTTAGCCTATAACATGAAAAGGTCGCAAAATTGACATAAGTGATAATTATGACTAGGACTGCACCCTAATAGTCGACTAACGTCTAGTCGCAGAAAAAAAAATACATTTCACAGGAAGTGGCAAAGTCACACAGTCCATGACAGACAGATCATTAACGGCTTGTGTATGTATGTGGTAATACAGTACATCAGGCAGGACATTGAAACGTTCACTTATCATTCATCAACCTCAAATATGGCTTTTCATCTGAAACTTTACATGGCAGCTCAATCTAAAGTTAACATAATATGTGCACCACTGAAGTATCTATGCGGAGTGTGGAAGCTTAACAGTATCACATTCACTGCATGACAGATGGAGGTGCCGGTGCGGTCACTTGCTCTTAAAATACTAATAAGTCATTTTTGGTCAGACAGATAAAAGTCTTCGAAGCCTCGAAATCTTTCGAATCTGTACAGACTCTACGTTTATTTGTGTGCACTCAGAATAACAATGATGTATGCGCTTATAAAATAATTAAAGCTAATAAAATGTGCTTTCTGCCATCTTGGTCTCTGTAAACTTGAGTGCGAAACTTTGAAACTGTGTATTATTGCTCTACAGACATGAAAAATATATCTATAGAGAATTAAATGTCTACCTTTAAAGGAAGCAATTCAAATGGAAAACAAATTTTCTCGGATTATGTAATTGGAATGAAACATACATACAGATGCATCCACTATGACGACGGAGATGACGACGACTGTCACCGACTTTGTCTCTTATGCTGAAAACAAAGCACTAGTTTACCATTAAATTATTAAAATGTTAACGCAGTCTCCTTGCTGTTTTTCCCTGACACATTCATAATTATTATATCTGCCGGTGCTTTTTTTTGCATGCGTTTGAGGCAATAAAAGGCTTAAAATTGTGATGGTTTATTAATAAACGTGCAACTAATGGTTGACTAATGCTTAAAACGAACTGCTACTAGTCGAAGCAAAAAAAATCGTTGGTCTAATTATGACAAAAGTCTAAATTATGACCGTTTAACTCAACATTTCTATTTGTTGTCATAATTTTTGTAAATGTTATTACATTTTTATTATTATTTAAACTTTTTGTCATAATGCATAATGCATAGTCTCATATTCTTGTCATTATCTTAAATTATGACTTTATTTCATAATTATGACTGTGTGTTAAGATTTCATCATAATTTTAATTGTGATTTTTAATCTCATAAAGATGATCTTTCATCTGATAATTGATTTAGTATGTTATAGTTTAGTTAAGATAGTTAAGATATCAATATTTAGGATTAACAACCAATTAAACATAAATAAATAAATAAATAAATAAACTGATTTTTATTAAAAAAAAAACATGAAGAAACATTATATTAAGAACAGAGAAAAAAAATATTGCAAATTAAAAATATATATATATTTTTTAAAAAAAAGAACACCTGCAACAATGCTTACTAATTTGCCAGTTTTTCCTTATATACAATTCAGTCCATACTCATTTAAAGTTTTTGAGTCAAAAAGCTTTTGGTCAATATTTACTGAGATGTATGACACTACAATATCATTCAAAACTTTGAGATCGGTAACATTTAATGTTTTTGAAAGAAGTCATTTATACTTATCAAAGCTGCATTTATTTGATCAGAAATACAGAAAAAGTTTAATTTTTGTAATTGTTTTGTAAAATATTATTACATGTTAATATAACTTAAAATGTAATTTATTCCTGTGACACCAAATATGAATTTTCGGCAGCCATAACTCCAGTATTCAGTATCACATGATAACTTCAGAAATAATTCTAGAATGTAACTGATTTGGTGCACAAGAAACATTTCTTATTATATTGAAAACAGTTGGGCTGCTTAATATTTTTTCTAAATTCTTTGATTAGAAGGTTCAAAATTTCAACATTTCAGCTTTTCTTTTAAACGTCTTTACTATCACTTTTGATGAAGCTGAATAAAAGGAATGTTCATTTTGTGAAACAGCCTTGCATATCAGAAATGACCCATGTAAATATAATGATGCCTGTGTGAACCTGTCCAATTAAAACAACACTGAAACTCACCCACAAAACACCATACGCCAAAACGGATCCATGTGATGGTGGAGAGCTTGAGCATGAGGTAAACATTTACCAGCATGGCGGAGGCCGGGACGAAGGGAACGCAAGGAGCCATGTATGGCAGGCGTTTGGGGTTCTCCGGCTGCTGGATGATGATGAAGATCAAGAGTGTGATGACAAGCAGTAGCAACACTAGCAGCAGGACGGCCCACCACTGGCCATCGGCGATCTGACCCGACCCGAAGATAATGAGAGAGCAGAAGCAGAAGATGAGGACGAAGAGCAGAACGACACAGCGGGTGACAATGCGGCCGGTGGCCATAGTGGGCCTGTCCATCTTGCCAGGCAGGCCGAGTCGAATGCGCATGGTGTAATAGCGAGGCCCCAACAGTTTCTTCAGCTTCAGCAGGTACACGCTATCTGTCTCATCCGACTCAATGCCTGAGGACATGTCCACTGTGCCGTAGTTGGGGTGGCTGGCGGTGTAGGTGGACTTGTCGGGTTTGCCGATCAACATCTCGTTGTCTCCTAGAGACGGCAAGTTCTTGGCTCCACAGGTGTTTGTTGGAGCTCCTCCATAATCATCGCCCTCGCTGACAGGTGAACAGGCTTCTTTCTCACACTCAGCCAGCACTCCCTCTTTACGTTTTGCATTCTGCTCAGAGAGGAAGTTGACGAATCCGTGGATGTCTCCTTCAGGCTGGTAACGCAGCAGTAGCACACAGACTGACACTAGTGTGTAGGCTAGCAGAGTGCCGATGGACATCATCTCGATCAGGTCCCTCAGACTGACGAGCAAAGCCAAGAGAGCAGAGAGGAAGCCAGACACCACACAGGCCACTGCAGGTGTCTCTGTGTATGTGCTCACATGGGCCAGGAATCTAAAACATACAGATTATACACATGAAACCTCCAATCCTCCAATCACAAGAAGGCAGTGCTACACACAGGTATGGAGTCTATAGTGAATCGACTACTCAACTGTCAATCAGTTTAAACTAGGGAGGCAACGAAATTTTCATCTGAAAATGGCATTTTAATTTTACAGTCCAAAAGAGAAAAACACTGGAAAGTAAAAGCCGAAATAAATGGCGGGCCGTACCACCCAGAAGTGTTCAGAGTGCAGGTTTCATTCTAGCCATTATTACTTGCGCAGTTTTAGGGTTGCCAGGTTTTCACAATAAACCCACCCAAATGGTACTCAAAAGTAGTCAAAAAGTAGGGGCGTCCCACCTTAAAACTCACGTTCCGGGGGATAAAATACACGTTTTTTGGCAAAGTTCCCCAGGGAAAATTTGCACTCCAGGAGCTAAATATCACATTATTGGTGTCTCTTCGACCCGCAGACATGAAAGACAACCGGCGACAACAGTAATAAACTAGCCCAATTCTACAGGAAAACGGCGGAATTGGCAACACTGCCACTCGTGTATTGCTCACGCTTGCCGAAAAAGCAAAGCACTCTCAAATAACGCGCCGACAGGAAATTTCGATGTATTATACTAGTTCCTGTTTGCAATAGCACTACCGTGCTGTAACATGATG
>JAHKKF010532850.1:0-33695 GCA_019740295.1 Labeo calbasu
GTGTGTGTGTGTCAGTAGGGAGCTGTGCGGGCGCATACGAACAGACGATGTGTCCAACTCAGGGCTTTTAAAAATACTTGAGTGACTGAGATCTGGCCAGCCAGCAGCTGTTCGCCCCATTTAGACACCACAGTCGTCCCACCTTAGCGATTAAATATAGCACATCTGCAGTGCCACTGAAAACTGCAGCCTCATCCAGTGATGAAGCAGATCCTCAACAGCAGTCACCCGAGGTGAGGAGTGATATTCCGCTCTACAGACACTAACCAAGGCAGCAGGTGCTGCTCACATCGGCTGTTTGGAGCTTCGCAGGCCGATTCTGATGCGGGAGATAATGGGTAAATCTAACTTTAGCCTGCGAGTGAAAGCTGTGGCGGTGTGTTTCACCTTGGTGCATGGACATAATGAGGGGAGTGGGGACAGAAGCAGGGGAGGGGGAAACTCCAATTCTCTAATGGCATCTACTGCTCAGGGAGAGAGAGGGAGAGAGAGATCGAGGCAGATGTGTTTTCAGCAATGTTATAAAAAAATGCATTTTTATACTTAGGGAAAAAAAAGACATTTCCAAAAGCAGCTGAGGTGCATAATAAGGAGCCGCGGTCTTAGATTGCTATGGCTGCCAGTATGAGGCCAGCTTTAAAAATGTGACCTTGCCTGCTAAGTTGACAAAGGAAACTGAGGGTCCACACACACACTCTCACACACACACAGCCTTTCAGTATTCATTATTCATGTGACCTCCTTCATTTTGGACATTCTGTCCACATTTTAAACACCACTGGATCTCATTTGGATGTTGGCAGCTGGTGAGGTTACATCTCTCTGAGCTGCATCTTTAATATTGTTTGCTGTTTTGTTTAGTTATCCATCTCTCCACCTTCTCCTCTCCCTCATGCCTCCAGTCCGTTTCATTTGAGGGGCTGAAGGCTGACGAAGCCTCTGGCGACGCGCGGCAAATCCCGTGCAAGCTGCCAATCATGGACTCTCTTCTCTGATCTCAGTTGATGTGCAGATATCGCATAGGGTGGCCTTCACAATATTATGAGTCTAGTTTCCAAACAGTTTTATTTTCTAGAGAAGCTGCATCAAAGCATTCAAAAGTTCGGAGTCAGTTTTAATGTTTTAAAGTCTCTAATGCTCACCAAAACCCTATTCGGACGTTAATTATGCCACTTGATCTCATGGCGAAAACATACCTGTGGGAACTTTTTCGCAAGAAAAACGTACCAATAAGTACATATCACTGCAGTTTCCAACAGAAATGAACACTAGAGGTGGTAAAACAGCAAGCACTTGCAATTGTTGTTGTACACAGTTAAGATTACAGCTCCATATGTTTCGCTTTCCAGACGTAACAAGCTTGCTCGGTAGCTCAGCCAGCATGGAATTGGACCTTGAACGCAGAATCCTCAAGTACAAATCAAATGAAAAACATGACTTATGATGAAAGAGCTGAAAGATTCAAAGTCAAAAAACAAGCTAAAACAGCATGCTTGCTATTGCGTTTTTACCTTACATTTGCTTTTGTTCACACTATAGGGTAGGTTTAGGTGTAGTGCACATTTAAAATGTCATGGAGCATTAGAGTTATAGCGACACTTGACAGACATTCCAAGTCAGAACTGCGGTGACACGTACAAAACAAACGCCACATAAAGCGTACCATATGTACGTTTATCTGTTCCAGGGGGAAAAAAATAAACACTCTTTTAGCGCTACTCGGTGGACATTTCTGTTAGTAACTGCAGTCCAATTTTGAAAACGTCTTCTGAAAACGTTCCCACAAGTACATTTTCGTCATGAGACCAGGTTGCAAATTACAGCTGTGTTACCAGTGAAAGTTACCATACGGTGTTTGGCAGTGGTCAAAAAGGATTTAAACAGTGAATCGATTTCTTCTTGTAAACTCAGAGATGTGGGTTCAGACAACAATTAAATTACCACACAACCTTGGAGTTTGTCAAAAAGAAGTAGGTATTTCGGCTGGGGATTTTTACGCGGATGGTGAGAGAAAAACACACACATTCTGGATTCAGACGGCAATAAAATCACAGACAAACCTCTGTAAATGTTGAAAATAGCTTATATCCCCTATACCGTCCAAAAAGGGCTCAAGTCTGCATTTATCTGATCAAAAATACAGTAAAAACAGGATAGCAAAGAGCAGACAGGAAGTAAAGTGGGACAGAGAGACGGGGGCAGAATCAGGAAAGGTCCTCGAGCTGGGATTCTAACTCAGGACGCCCATGGTGCAACGGTACTGTATGTCGCAGCACTTGCTCACTAGGCTATCGGCACGACTCTATTTGAATATATTATTTTTAAAATAAATCCTGCATGTTTTTTTCCACTGAGAATTTTTGATTTATTTATTCATTTATGTATTTATTATTTTCTTACCATGGTTACATAATAGTTAGCATATTTATTTTACATTTACATCAGCTGATATTCTTCCGTTGTTTTATATCTTTTTGTAAAAGGTGTCTCTATGCATATTTAGGCAAGTTTCATTTACATTACATTATTTTCGACCCGCAGGTGTTATTTTAAGCATTTGTAAATACTAAAACATTCTTATTCTTTTAGTTTCTCTCTTTTTTTTTAAGTTTTAGTTTTAGATGTTTTTACCATCACTAATTCTTTTTATTACAGCAGTGAATAAACAAAATAATAAAAATATAGCTACAAGCAGCGATTATACCAGGCTCAAGGGCTTTAAGGCATTGAAGCAAATATGAAAAAAGACATTATTTAGCAAGCCTGTAAACATCTAAATCAATGCTTTAAAAAAGCATTTTTGGCAAATCCAGTTAATTTACCATAGAAATATTATGTTTTTTAACATTTATGACTGTTATAGTGCCAGCTGTGATCTAGCTTGTTTAGAATCACCTGTCCCATGTGCTCACTAGGTTTTGAGCTTTTTTACATCTTCTCAATCATTTATCAAACGGTATGATTAACAGCAGTGGTTCTAGAGGCAAAGTTGTCCGGAATGAGGAGTTGTATCATATGATACGCATATCGTGTGTATGTGCGAAAAACCATGCAATGTACAATCGTTTACGCCTTTGAAAAATGAGATATCAGCCCCCAAGTGGCCAATTTCTTTCAAATTTCTCTCAGACATTCGAAGCCGTGTGTCAACCAGGCCCACTGAGTTTCTTTCCGATTGGCCTCTGTTAACCTTGTCTAACAGGTGCTCAAACTTTGTTGACCAATGGTAGCCAATGTCCTTATAGACGCTTGTGGCACTTTGGACCAAGACTGTGCACAGCGATTTTCATGTTAATAGGACAAATAGTCGTGCAGTTATAGCCAATATTTATGTTTTTTCCCTCGTATAGTACCACCAAGTGGCCAAGCTCCATGATTTTTGTGCTGTGGCCTCAGGTTGAGCTCAAAAGTTCAACTTTTTTGGATAATTATTAATATTCACTCTCCAGAGAATCGTTCTGCACTGGTTTGGTTCCAACTGGATGAAAAACCTAGGACTAGTTCACAAAAGTAGGTTTTCAAAAAATCCAAAATACACAAAAATTTCGCCAGGCTCACGACTGAAATCTAAAAAGTGAGGCAAGGATTCCAACGACATAAGACACTTGAGCCTGCAACTGACAGTTTAGGAGTTATGAGCTATTTCGTACTTTTGATCGCTGTAGCGCCCCCGTCAGGCCGATTGGGGTAAGCTTTGGTGACGTTGTCGGCAGTGTGAGTACTACCATCCCTCAAAGTTTCAAGTCTCTACGACTTATGGTTTGGTCTGCACGATCAGTTTTACATGGCAATATCGGCAAACCACTCACCAAAAAATTCACATTTCAAACTGAGAAATTAAGACCACAAGGTGTCACTACACTTTCAGGACTATACTGCTCCACAATGGTAACACACATACATAACATGCAATATTAAACATAAAAGCAACTATGAATTCATTGTGTGCACTTCTACAGTTTGGGCAATCAGCTCGCACAAGTATTATGATCAAGTAAACAAGTATTAAGATCAAACGTATCTGATTTTTTTGTTTTTTGCAGCTGCAAAACATATTGGGTAACCAGCAGAGTCATGTTATATTTAGACCTAAACGTAACCCTAGACCAATTCCTTGAATGAAGAAAGACATTTTAGGATATGTACAGTTTCTAAAAAAAACACAATTTAACAAGCTTCATTAATAAGTTCTATGTATTTCATAGTTTAATAACAGTTTAAACCAAGAAAAAAAAGATACAAGGAAATAAAAAGAGGAAATAAAATTTCTCATGTGGATAATGTTGTTATATTAATAGCATCTGGTGTGGTCATTTTAATGCTTTATGAAGTAGGCACCCTTTCAAGTGTAGTGAATGTGGTTAACAGTTAGTGTACCTTGTAGTGGGGCTGTTTAGTAGTCTTGTGGGATTCAGCTCTCTGTTAATAACTTCAGATATTTCAAGCCTTGGTCGAGGGCCGGTCTAGATGAACACAGAAAAGCAGGTTGAACTGTGAAACTTGCGGTCTGTAGTGCAAAAAAGTGATGAAATGATGAAATGGAGCAGTAATGATTCCACTATAATTCCTCTGCCCTTCACATTTTGCCACCAGTCTGACAAATCTGAGTGCAGAAATGAGGTGGGCCGCATTGACTATGCAGGGCTGATCAAAGACAATGTGTTGTTTTGAAAAAGCGAGAACAGAAGGAGACGCAGCACAAAGGAGAATGAGAGAGCGTGGCGGAGGAGATGGAAAAAAGAGAGGGAAGAGGAAAAGTTTTAATAATGCAGCCTCGATTCTGGCGTCCAATTAAGTATAAAATATTCAGTCTGTGCACCCTTCGCTGTGGCGTGGCGCAAAAAACGACAATGGACCAAAGCTGATGTATAAGCGAGCACGCGTGTGTTTGTGCATGTGATGGGGCTTGTGGAACGACAGTCTCCATCAGCAGCAGTTAGACCGAGCCAGTGATCACAGAACCCAAAGACGGATAAATCCTCTTGTGACGTCAACTTAACAATTTAGGCCCGTGACAGTCGCAGTCTGGGAAACGTCCACAAGAAGTCATGTTGAAACGCACGTCACATAATTTTATTCTCTCATGGCATCCAGTGAAACAGATTTTCCATGACAGCTCCTAGTTATTTGGCCTATAGGAAAGCCAAGGCAGTAACTTTATGTGCGTCTAAAGTGTTTTTACCAGCTGGTCTAAAGAATCACTGCATGATTTTGAAGAAATGGCGAAGCTCAGCCTGCTTTGAAACAGCTCATCAAACCCAGTGTGGAATAAAAGACCTCAACTATCGGTTTTCACTGCCCAAATGTTGGCGTACAGATCTTCATTGATTTCAGATGACTTTACTGAGAAGCCTTAATGCATAAAGAATCTTATGGCTTAATCAATTTCATTCAAATCAACTTGACTTTTATTAGCTGACTTTGAATGACTGAATCACTGATTCAAAATGATTCATTGATTCAGTTATGTTCATTCTGATTCAATTCAATTTTTTGTTCAGCGCAGTTCTTTTCTATCTTAGTTTTCAATTCAGCTCTTTTCAATACAATTCAATTGACCCTTCGCAAAAACCCGCCCTCCTTAGTTACTGTTGCTATGTCTGACAAACAATGCCGCACACTACACGTCTCACACTACACATCGTGTTCTCACGCAGTGAAAAATACATTGCAGCGCAAAAAGGAAACTGACAACACGCCAACAGACAAGACACAGCAGGTTCCTTCTAGTATGAAACAAGGTCTCAGCTTTAAAATGTTGTCTTTTTTTAATTCAAACAATAAATACTGTTTTGTAGCTCTTCAACGTGTCGTAACAGTGTATTGCCTTCAATCGACACGTAAACTGATCATCTTTTGTTCTTTATTAAAGCACGAAAAAAAACATGAATGAACATCAGAACATATTCTATTTCAACCACGGAAAGACGTCAATACACACAATTTTTCAATTTTTAGTCCACCAAAGTTAATCTACTCTTCTGTCTGATTTGTTTGTCATACAGATTTACTGTTATGATTGGTCAGATCGCCTGTCAATCAAGCTGTTTGCGAAGGGTCAATTGTGAATTGTAGTTTATTGTAGTTAGTCAATTGTAGTTAGTTAATTTTAAGTCTAGCACACCTAATTTAGTGCTATTTTTGTATTATTTATGTACTATATTTTATATTATACTCATATATATATATATATATATATATATATATAATTTTAATTTTAATATTAATTGTAATATTTAATATTATTTTAGTTCATTTTTTTAAATTATTTTGTTAATTTATTCACTCTAAATGTATTTCTTTTTTTCTTATGTATTAATCTCTTTTTTATTTCGTATGTATTAAGCATTTCTTATTTTTGTTCAGTTTATGTTATTATCTAAGATTTATTATATTATATTATATTATGGATTTATTTTGAATTGTGAACTGTAGTTAACTGTAGTTAGTTTTAATTAGTTTAGTTTAATTTCAAGTCAGTGCTATTTTTGTGTTATTTATGTACAATTGTAGTTTTTATAATATGTCATAAAATATTTATATATTATATTTGTAATATCAATGAATATTTTATACTTTGTTTATATCTTTAATTAGCTTTTATTTCAGTTTTCATTTTAATTTTAGTTCAATTTTTAATAATTTTGTTATGTGTCATGATTTGATTGAATATTGATTTTTAATATTTAATATAATTTTTAAGTTTAATATTAATTTTTGTTACATTTTTAAAATAATATTGTTAATTTAAGTGCTTCTCTCTAAATGAATATCAGTGAATTTACTAAGGCAACATTTTTTATTTTTGTTCATTTTTTGTTTTTTTTTTTATCTAATATTATATTATATTATATTATCCCCCGGTTTTACAGACAAGGCATAAGCCTAAACCTACACTAAAAAGTCTGAGCTGTTTAAACTAAAAGAAAATTGCACTGATTGATCTTAAAATATCTCAGTGCCCTTGCTTTGTCTCAAGATGCACACAAGTAATGTTTTTTTCTAAGCATGTTTATAAAAATTACATAAATGTCCTAACTGAACTATGGCCTAATCCTGGCTTAGTCTAAGCCTTGTCTGTGAAACCAGGTCTAAATCTTTTATTTATTTTATTTCAGCTTTATTTAAATAAAAAAAAAAAAACGTTTTAATAGTTTGAATTTTAGTTAACCCTGATCCAATTCAGTTCAGTTTAATTTATGTTTTAGTTTAGTTTAGTTATAAATACAATAAATAAAGAAAACTAAACACAAACCCCTAAAAATGCATGTCTGTAAGGATTCATAATCATCAGAAAGGAAAACACACATGCAGGCTTTATGCTTCAGTTCCTTGTAGCATTAAAGTCAAATAAAGGTGAGTTCTCACTCTCTCTCTCAGCAGTACCCATCAATGACATCATTCTTCACCGGGCACATTTTAGGGCCCCACCGCGGCACTGTGCCATTTTCTAAACATCATGAGCAGAGAGCAGAAGAGTGAGTTAGAGAGAGAGCGCGCAGTTTGCGGTGGATCAGCATTCAGCTCGAGCCGTCCGATTCACCGCGCTGCCCCGTCTGCTGGCAGTGACAGATCTTCTCCTGCTCATGAGGGCCCGCTTCATTTTGCCCCGCTTGTTTTCGTGCACTCCTACCTCATTGTTTCTGAACCCTGACAGAAGTGACCAGTACAGAATATACATTTTCACAGTCTATTGGCCTGCTGCAAACACACGGGGACTCTCTCTGCTGAGGAGAGAAATGAGGATGGACAGAAGGAGAAAAAGGTTGAAAAGAG
The DNA here is from genome assembly GCA_019740295.1 of Labeo calbasu. Lineage (NCBI taxonomy): Eukaryota > Metazoa > Chordata > Actinopteri > Cypriniformes > Cyprinidae > Labeo > Labeo calbasu. Next base: position 7,777 of record JAHKKF010532850.1, read on the forward strand.
AGCAGGAAAAAATAAACTTGTGTCAAAGCTAAAGGTTACCATCAGAGGAAGACAAGTACATTGAAGGTACGATGAAAGGCATAATCAAGGTTTTTATCACCGCTGATTAGGCCTGAAAAGATTTTGATGTAAAATTCCTATTTGTATTTGAGTGTGTCCGTGCATGTTTAGCTGTGTAAAACTGTGCTAATGTGCTGAGAGGACAGAAAAGAAACACTTTGATGGCAAGGGTCTGCCCTCAATAGGCATCTTAATGGGTGAAAATATGCTTCACTCATTATGGAAGCACAAATTCTGTGTCTATTTCCATTGTGCACAACCCAATGCAACTGAAAAGGTCAGTAACAGCTTTTCTACTGAAAAGAACACTATTTTTTCTGGTTAAGGTGCATTTACACTTACTGCAATTACAGAGATGGAGGTCAGCGAGTCACTGTACTATTTGTTGCTACAGTAGTTTTTACTGACTGCTGTATCTATGTGCAGCTATCTATTTAGTGAGGTTCATAACTAGAAAAAAAATGCCAAAGAGGTCAAAATAACATTTAATTTAAATAAAATGTAATATTTACTCTCTGTGAATTAATTACATTACATTAATTACGTCATTAATTACTCACCCTCATGTCGTTACAAACCTGTAAGATCTTTGTTCATCTTTGAAAAACAAATTAAGATATTTTTAATGAAATCCTTGAACTACCACGTTCAAGGCCAAGAAAGGTGGTAAGGACATCGTTAAAATAGTCCATGTGACATCAATGGTTTTTACGAAGCTATGAAAATACTTATTGTGCGCAAAGAAAAAAAAGTAAATATAGCTGCAAGCAGTGATAACCAGGGTTCAAGCGCTTTAGGTATTTAAACACATAAGGAAAAAGAAATGACATATTATTTAGAAAGCCTGTAATCACCTAAATCAATTATTAAAGGAGAAATCCACTTCCAAAGCAAAGATTCACATATAATGTACTCACCCCCTTGTCATCCAAGATGTTCATGTCTTTCTTTCTTCAGTTGCAAAGAAATTATGTTTTTTGGGGAAAATATTTCAGCATTTTTCTTCATATAATGGACTGATATGGTGCCCCAATTTTGAACTTCCAAAATGTAGTTTAAATGCGGCTTCAAACAATCCCAAATGCGGTTGTAAATGATCCCAGCTGAGGAAGAAGGGTCTTATCTAGCGAAACGATCAGTTATTTTCATTAAAAAATACAATTTAAATACGTTTTAATCTCAAATGCTCCTCTTGCCTTTCTCTCCATGAACTCTTGTGTATTCTGGCTCAAGACAGTTAGGGTATGTCGAAAAACTCCAATCGTATTTTCTCACTCAACAAAAATCATTTCAAAATCATCCTACATCGCTGCAGAAGTTCCGACCCAGTCTTTGCAACGTGAACATGCAAAGAAGATCAAACACCCTTAACAAAAAAGGTAAAACAGCAATATAGGATGATTTCGAAGTTGAGGGAGAACATGAGATTGGAGTTTTTCAACATACCCTAACTGTCATGAACCAGAACAAAAACAGTTCAGGCAGAGTAAGACGAGATGAGCGTTTGGCATTAAAAAGTAAATAAACTATATGAAATAACCGATCGTTTCGCTAGATAAGACCCTTCTTCCTCGGCTGGGATCGCATTTGGGATTGTTTGAAGCCGCATTTAAACTGCCTTTTGGAAGTTTAAACTCGGGGCACCACAGCAGTCCATTATATGAAGAAAAATGCTGAAATGTTTTCCTCTTTACGACTGAAGAAAGAAAGACATGAACATCTTGGATGGCAAAGGGGTGAGTAAATTATTTGTAAATTGTTGTTCTGGAAGTGGAGTTCTTTAAAAGAGCATTTTTGTCATATCCAGATGATTTACCATAGAAATATGTTTTTATAACATTTATGACTGCTATAGTGTCAGCTGTTTTCCAATCTCCATGAAATTTGGCATGCTTGTTTAGAACCACTTGTCGCATATGCTCAGCAGGTTTTGCTTTATAGGCTTTGGGGTATATTTGGACAGGTCCCTTTTCTAAAGGATGCCATTATCGCTTCTCAAAGGGTAAATTTCAACATGTTTTTATAAGTATTGACCTAGAGAGTGCAGAGAATTGCACTGCAGTGTTTTTTTCCAGACGGAGCAAAAAAAACCTATGACTTGTTCACAAAAGTAGGTTTTTCACATCTTCTCAATCATTTAAAAAACGGTTTGATTGACAGCAGTGGTTCTAGAGGCAAGTTGTTCGGAACGAGGAGGTCTTTCATACAACACAAGTATTGCATGTATGTGCGGAAAACCGAGCAATGTACAATCGTTTATGCCCTCAAAAAATGTGATACCGCCCCCCAGTGGCCGAGTTCTTTCAAATGTCTCACAGATCTTTGGGGCTGTGATTCAAACAGGCCCACCCCATCAGGCCGACTGGGTTGAGCCTCGGTCATGTTGTGGGTGGTGTGAGTACTACCATCCCTCCAAGTTTCAAGTCTCCACGACTTATGGTTTGGTCTGTACGATCAGTTTTACGTGGAAATCGCTCATCCGTGACCATTCTAACAATTACAGTATGCTTTCAGCGCAGGTTTTTACGCACTTGAACCCCTAACAAGTTTATTCAACAATTTCTGCAGGGTCAGATTTCATCAAAAATATCTTAATTTGTGTTTCGAAGATGAATGCAGCCTTGGTGATCAACAGACCTCTTTTAAACAAATCTTACAACCCCAAACTGTTGAACAGCATGGAGAGAGAACAGTTGTTAGGGGTCTCCTTCTTTGTTCCGCATGAGTCTTAAGAGCCAATCTTTTTTCTGGCTCCTCCCAGCTGTTTCATCACTTCCACTGACCCAAATCCCCTCCAGGACAGTCCAGAAACCCTCCTTACCTGCAGCCTGCAACTCCACAACCTCTCTCTCCCTCTCCCTCTCTCTGCTGCAGTGCTTCTGTCCCTGTAGCAGCTCCGCAAAGTCAAAAGATCCTGTGAATGTGTGGAAGTATTTAGAGTGTACCAGCATGTTTACATTAGTGCAATAATTGAGTCCAGAGTCAGGGAAGAATGCTAATACTATTGTGAGGTATAGAAGGAAAACACAGTGAAATAACTCACCTCAGTCACGCATTGTGAGGATGACGGGCAAATGACTGGCTGGGGACAGTTCACCTATTAAAAAAAAAGATAATAAATTACATTTACTCACCCTCATTTTGTCCCAAAACTGTAAGGTTTTCAAAGTTCACATTTATTTACAATTCCAAAATTTCTCATTAAAACAGTTTATTATCAAGAAAATGCAGTGCAATTACACCAGTGCAAAGTATATCATTTAAACGAAGAAAGTTCATAAGATTTAAAGTGAGTTATAATTGAGCAACTGAATTTAAAAAAAGAAAAAATTACACCTGAGGTGATGATGCCTGCAACACGAAGCAGAGCATTATTTCCTAATAGTTCAATGGCACATAGTCAATTATTCCGCTTATACTAGGGTTACCACACCTCAAATATTGTTCAGATGTTGTTTCAAGGCACTCATCAGGTTTTTGTCCTTAAAACGCTCTGGTGTATGGGATTAATTTATTACGCATTTCATCATCATTTCATCATTTCACCATTGCTAATTCCAAAACAGCATTTTAAACCTAGTAATGGAGGCTTGAGCTGTTGATAGTAATGCAGTTAATAATGAAATTATGAGAGAGAGAGAGAGAGAGAGAGAGAGAGAGAGAGAGAGGGAGAAACAAGCATGTATGTGTGTGAATTACCTGACGCCGGTTTCACACTGTACACATAATGTGCATCCATTGGGGGTGTGCATCTCTCAACAGTGTTCGGCAGCAGCGTCTCTACTAATAGCGAAACTTAAGTTCATCTTCTTCAAGAACAGCACCATTACATCGCTTGTAAGTACGTCATGTAGCTTTTAAGTTGCTAAACTATTTCATTGCTAAATTCCTCAGAGCAGCGCTAACAACACTGTCCCAGTGTGTGTCTGCACTATGTGTGTGCGTTTGTAAGGGAGAAATAGAGTATTTGCTTTCCGTACATAATAAAACGTAATTTTGTTGCAAAAACATGGAAATAATTTGGCGTTTTTATCCGATTGTTTACTATATTTACCTGGTCGGTGCTGTTGTGGGTTTTGGTTATTTTTCTGGTGGAAGCTGTAAGGACTTTTAAAATAACTGAAATCATTTTGGCGAAGTGATATGGACGTGTAATGCGGTCAAGACCTGCCTGGAACTACTTTTTCGTGAGACGTTCGTCACCCAATCAGATTCAAGCATTCAACAGCGCCGTAGTAAAAGTACATATATTTAATGTGTATAGGAACTTGAAAATCTAGAAAATCGTATGATTTTGGAAAGACATGAGGTGGAATATCTCTAAAAGTGCACCTAAAAAAAAGAAATCCTAATTGGTAACCAATAATCAGAGCTGGGTAGTAACTGATTACATGCAATCTGGATTACGTAATCATATTTCAAAAATGAAGTACTGTAATTAGATTATATTACATTTTAAAATACTCGTAATCAGACTACAGTTACTCTTTTGTGGATTACATTATTACATATTATTTACACAATAGCAATAAATTATTCATAATTTATTGATTCTCCCTAATTTTCATTTCCAGAATAGCCTGCTGTTATGTACATACAGAAAGGCTTCAAGTTGTGGACGTTCACACAAAGGTCAGTCATTAGTCAGGTGGTGAAACAGCATTTGACCACTGATTTACAAAAATCATTTCATTTTTTTTACTTCAAGTACCCATAGGATTTTAAAATAAATATTTTAATAATTAAATATCACATTTGCATGTTCATCGGTTCTCTGATATTGGTTAAGGTCATATGACATTCAGGTAAACAGTTTAGTAATGTTTTTTAATGTTGATAGATTTTATTTATTTATTTATATTTATTTTGATTTAACATTTTTTTATGATTTAATTATTAACTTTATGAGTTTAATTCATTAAACTCATAAACCCCCTGCAGTTCTTTCACAAACACCAGTTTGGAAAACCGTAACGTAATGTAAGGTTTAATGCACTTCATGTTGTTAATAACAACAAATGTAATATTTTTTCTTACTCTTTGTATTTTTGTCAATATGGTACAAGATTATTATTTAAATCAATGTGATAAACGAGTTAGGTCAAAAGTAATCTAAAAGTAATCAGATTATATTACCCAAAATGTGTAATGTAATGGTTTATGTTACTAACTACAATTTTTGTCATGTAATTTGGAATCAGTAACAGATTACAATTTGTAAGTAATCCACCCAGCTCTGCCAATAACACGGTGGGTGTGCGTCGTTGTTCTTGCTCTGCCTTAGGCGAGGCGGATGGTGTGGCCAGTGTGCAACAGAAATTTCTAATTACTGGTACAGAGATAAAGGGGGATTGAAAGATAAAAAAAGACTTTTACAAGGATAAAGATAGTTGGTTAGTGGTGTGATGACTGATCATAATCAGACTGCAACTCTGTCTCCCCCCTGTGTCTAAAAACAGTACTGCTGCTTACAAAAACGCAGTATCATAGTATGCTGTCTATGTTACTTTAATGTACTCTTTGGTATGGTATGGTATTTAAATAATACACCATAATCAGGCATCCTAGATGTTACAAAGACTTCCATGGACCAGGGAGATCTATATTTGCAACCAATCAGATGAGAAGCGCTGCTATGTTTTTATAGTGCCACTTAGCTTTCTCTGAAAAAAAAAATGACATTGCTCCTTTAACAGTTGCCATATTTATTCCCCACATTTATATCTGTCCTGCTAGCCATTACAGTGATTTGTACACTGCATTTTAAGATGCTAAAAATATAGAAGTGTGTACCCCGAACGGTCTGTGTCATTGTCTCTGACGCTTGAGTCATTCATCTCATCCGCATTTGACCGTCTCCCCACCTGACCTTCGCCTGCTGTAATCAGAAGCCAATGGCAGCACGCAGTCGGTTCGCCTTGGCAAACGCTGTGAATCCTGACCTCTGCTGGATGGATTGCCTCCCATTCTGTTATACAAGCATAACTCACGGGGTATGTTTGGTTACAAGCCTGTCAGGGGCCACTGGAAATCAGGGTCAGATGTTGCCACACTGATATCTCTTCTGGAAGGGCTGGATAGAGATAGACTAGAACTTTGGCATTTGTTAATTCATGTACTGTAGAAGAGTGTTTCTCAACTGGTGGGTCACAAGCCAAAAATTGGTTGTAGGTTTGTTGATGGGATTGTTGACAGCATGAAAAAAGAACAATGCTATATGAAAATGAATAAAATGTATATTCATCCATAGACCGGACAGCAAAATAAACTCAAAAAGTTGTACAAATTAGGAGATGTCAAAAATTGTACATCCAGTCAAACTCTACAGTATAATTCATCTTTTACTTGGAAGAATCTCATATTCAAAATTTAAATTTATTTTCAATAAGAAACATCTAAAAATATATAAGATAACACTTTTAATCAGAAACTATTTTTAATGATCAATTATAAAATCATATATACATTTTAATCATTTTAATACAAATACTAAATTGTATATTATCATATTATTTTATATATATCATAATCATATACATCATTTTTAATGACAGATTCTAAAATCATAATATATATTTTAATACCAATACAAAATTGTATATAATCTTAATATATATATAAATGGCATTATAAATACTGAATTACAAATGCTGAATTGTACATAAACTTATTATATAATATATATATATATATATATATATATATATTCTAAATCAAAAATACAAATTAATTATCTTTAGCAATTATCATTTTTATACAAATACTACATTAAATATAATATTATTACATATACATAATATTTTATTAATTATATTATTTTATATATTTTATTATATATATTTTTTTCTTTTAATGACAGATTATAAAATCGTAATATATATTTTAATACAAATACTAAATTATATATAATAAAAAATATAAAAATACAAATACTAAATTATATATTCATAATAATATAAAATAGAATATGCAAATTATATATATATATATATTCAATATATAATTAATTATATTTTTTCACTTTATCATTTTAATACAAATGCAAAATTGTGTATTATATATATATATATAATATGTAATATTTTTAATGACATATCATAAAACCATAATATATATTTTAATACAAATACTACATTTATATAATATAATATATAATATAAAAGTAATTATATATATATATATAGTTTTTTATATATATAAAATATATTAATTATAAATCAAAAATTAAAATTAATTATCCTTATTAATTAATATAAATCCTAAAATGATTGTATTTTACTATATATAATATATATACAATATTAAGATCATATACAATTCTGAGCAGTTTTGAGATATTGAGCTTTAAAGTTTTTGGGTTCCATAAGCGTACAGAAGAAAAATTACATAATGTACATAAGTTGTCACAGAATAAGAAATTTTGACAAAAACATTTAATTATCTATTGTTATGAAAATACATATTATGATTTTAGAATCTATCATTAAAAAAATTATATATATATACATATATATATATACATACATACATATATAATATATCCATTGCTATATTTCCCCTGCTTAGAATGACAATATTGACATGTTATTGTCACACTGTGTCTGTAAGCCATTCTACGTTCGAGGCTTAGAAGGCACACAAAAGAATCACATTAAGTAATTTTAGCAGAGGTGGGAGGGGGAAGGTCTTGGTGGAATATAATAAGTGTTCTGGCTCCCATTGTGTGAAGCATCTGCACCACCTAAAAATAGCGTGCAGTTTCACGATCGCATTTGTGCCAGCGCCACAGCACCTCCGGGTCATGGCTATCTGTCTGAGACATACGGGATAACAGAGAAACACTAATTACAGCTCCCCGTGATGTCTTCAAAACACTTGACTAGCGAAAGAAGGACAGATGCAAGAAAAGTCATTGCACATTAATAAAGATGCTCTGGATATGACAGGACGACTTTAAAATGTATAGGGCCTGAAACTCTTAACCTCCAAAAAACATCGACTGCCAGTTTCTGGGGGTCAAACTAAATATATTTTACTCTAGATAGATAGATAGATTTAATCACTCAAATATGATATTATTTACATACGTGATTTTGAGTTCATGAGAAGCTTTTGAGGTAGGAAGATAAGCACGCTTTTTTCGTGTCACTTTGTTTCATTCACTCTTTTGACTGAGGGCCAAACATCTGAAGTCCTTGTAAAAGACATACTGCTTTGTAGTGAACTTCAGGTACCTGATCTGTTCAGATTACTGATAGCGCTGATTGAAGCTGCTTGTTTTGCGGCGGTGGCAGAGACGAGGCAGGTTATTGATGTTTATACGAGGCAGCACCTCAGAATTCACTTGCCAGGGACAGCACTGTAAACAACGGCAGTCAAATACAAGGCCTGCAATATCACACACGCTTACAGACAGTCAAGCAAGACTTCAAACACCACATAAATCACTGGAAAATTAGCATACATCCTTCTAACTTCAACTTCCAAATGAGACAAATGTTCAGAGAAAGTGGGCACATTCCAGAAAAGTTAGACGAGGTCAAGAAAGGCCTGGTTTGCACCTTTTAAACATATTTATTTTAGGATTAATATTAACAGGTTACAGTCAATACACTGATCATACAAACAGTGCAGTGTTGCATAACTGAAAAAGAGCTCTACTGTCGCACTCTGAACTTGTTGAATATACTAGACATTATTTTGCAATATAAGCCTTTATGAGTAAACATGAAATATGCTGGTGGGAAAAACCACATATTATTAAAAAAAAAAAGGTTTCTGTATCAGGTTTTCTTAAAGCAGAAAATAAACCAAAAATCTAGCTAAAAATGAGCAGAAAGTTATCGTTTAGAAAACATAGCTTGTTAACGTTGCTAAATTTAAACCAATAAAACCATTATATTTTGTATTAATATTTTTTAGATTAAAAAAAAGTAATATGAAAATTAATTTAGCATTAAATTTTGTATATTAAAATTACTACATGTTATTCATAGTAAATGTTTGTATTATTACTTGAATTGTAGCTTTTATGTTTACATTTTAACAATTTTTTACCATTTTAATTTTAGTTGAAGATTTTTTTTAGTTTTCTTTTCTTTATATAGCCGTAATTTATATTTTATATATTATATATTTATATTATAAATATTATATTTTACCTATTTTAGTACTTCACTTCACTTGTTTATTTCAGTTTGTTGCAAAGGTAACATTTTTTCAAGTTTTAAGATTTCAGATTTTATTTCAGCTTTATTTCAATTATTGTAAATGATTTTAATAGTTTTAGTTCTACTTTTGTCCTCTGTGTTTCAAAGTTTCATTGTTTTACAAAGACTGAAACAAATCACTGTTTTTCAGACTGAATTTTGAACAGGTTTCACTAACCTGTCTGATTGATTCATTTAAAAAGGAACTGAAAAAATTCATTCATGATTTAGGAACCAAGAACCTTCCCACAAAAGTCTCTATAGCGGAAAAGGGTTCTTTAAATTTTAAAAATGTTCTTCACACTAAGAAAAAAAAGTTTCTTTTAAGAACTGCAACCTGAAAGGTTCTTTGAGGAACCAAAAATGGTTCTTCCATGGCAACGCATGGTAAAAACACGCTTTTGGAACCTTTATTTTTAAGCATCTAAAATACTAGCTGAAACTGTCTGAAAAGCTGAAAATATACATTCAGTAGCCTCACAGGCAAGGCTAGCGTGCACCAGTAATCCAGCAGTGTTCCACCCTGACACCTGTTATGAAACGTGCCCTGCCTCACTGCCCTGGGCTACCGGCAGTATTGGTCAGCAAAACATACACAAGCTATCCACCCTAATTAGTCCACAGTCAAACATATCCAAATCCAATACAGATCGGCAAACAAAAACACAACTGTATCACATAAAACACGACAACATCAGCAATCCACAAGAGAGAAAAATGCTATGTACTTGAGTGACCTCATAGAGCTGCTCAGAAAACATAAATAACTTTCTGCTGAATATTTATAGCTACAGAGTCAGTTCTATAGATACTGTTATGCTTATATGGCTCTGGTCTTGCATCATTCAGCTGAGCCTACATTAAAAGAGCATGGCCTGATGTGATGGTGCAATTCCTTTCTTGCAGTTATGCACAATGAGACTGAAACATCACAATGGTTTGCCCACAGAGATCACTTTTTCATTTAGTCTTTTGTTCTTGTTATGAAAAGGGCAGATCAATGGACGTTCGAACATAAAAAGAAAGAAACAATCAGAACGGCAGAAAATATAGTTTAGTGTGGAAGAATTGCCATCTAGTGGCCACATGCTTTTTTGTTGAATATTTTATAACACACATCCACTGCCATATAAAACTTTGGGATCAGTAAGATTTGTAATGTTTTATAAAATTAGTCTAATTTCCATTTATTTAAACAAAAATTATTTTTATTAAATATTATTACAGTTTAATGTGATGCACAGCTGAATTTTTAGCATCATTATTCCAGTCTTTGGTGTCACGTGATCCTTCTGAAATCACTGTTGGCAACAGACTAGGCGGAGGGTGAACCAATTCCAGGGTAAGGATAAAAGCAGTCAAATCTGTTAACCTACAAGCATCATAAACTTGTCTTTTAAGAAAAGAAAGAACCAGACATGGGTGTTATGTAGGCTAGTAAAATAATTGTATTTAACGTGATTACAATTTAATAAAAACATTAGAAATCGATAATTATAACATTTCATTTAAACGGTTCTTCAAACATCGAACTATAGCTTATATTATACAGAAAGTGAGATTATAACTACCTTTGATCTATTGAGAGTTTAAGCACTCTCAAAAAAATTATCGTTATAATCGCTGACGCTTTCTACACTGTGAAATGAATCTCTTACTTACATTGTACGTACATCTGCGCTTTGTTTATGATAAGAGAATTCAAGAGTTGCGCTGATAAGTTTCAGCGATGACTCATCTGATCGCCTCTGATTGGCCAGTGCATTCCTAAACTCAACATAATCGTGTGTGATTGGTTATAATCCGCAACACTGTAAAAACGCCTAAAAATAATTACGATGCGGATGCAACATGAGCAGATCTTAATTAAAAGCCACAATCACGTTCTATTCATTTTCACTTTGTTAGCAACAGACACAGCAGATTTAATTTGTTTGTGCAGGGGCATTTTGTCCAATTTAGTGGCCATCCTTACACACGCTCCGCCAATGGCAACAGTTGTACTTCTTATTATTTATTTTTTATTTTTTTGGAAACTGTGATACTTTTTTCAGGATTCTTTGATGAATAAAAAGTTAAAATAAAAGCATTTATTTAAAATAGAAATCTTTTCTATAAACATAAGTCTTTACTATCACTTTTTATCAATTTAACACATCCTTGATGAATAAAAGTATTAATTTCTTTCAAAGAAAGAAAGAAAACGTTTATTGACCCCAACCTTTGAACAGTAGTGCATATTATTACAAAAGATTTTTTATTTTAAATAAATGCTGTTCTTTTTAACATTTTATTCAACAAAGTATCCTGAAAAAACTATACCAGATTCCATATATATATATATATATATATATATATATATATATATATTAAGCAGCACAACTGTTTCCAACATTGCTAATAAATTAGAATGATTTCAGCTTTGCGTCACAGAAATAAATGATATTTCAAAGTACATTAAAATAGAAAATCACTATATTAAATTGCAATAGTTTTCAAAAACTTTTTAAAAATATTTTAATATTTTAAAACTTTTTTTGTAGGCGTTTCAAGAGTGCTAGATTCCATTTCAACTCTAAAAACATCTATTTTAAATTTTAGTGTTATGCATGATATTAATTTGTGGCCTGGAACATATTAGTATGTGTATGATGAATATTATTATTCTTAAAAAAAACACAGTTAATACTTATTTAAGACAAATTAGCAGTAGTCTGATCCTCCAGTCTTGAGATTACAGCTCTATGAGGGCGTTTACTTTTACCAGTAACCTAAATGCTGCATGAACACATCTCAGTCACATCATACCTGTTGCAAAAGACTTCATTGTTTTCATTTGTTACTAAAATCATTCGATCTCAGGCATGGAAAATGAGCGTCAGTTAAAGTGTTACACCCAGTTAAAGTGTTTAAATTAGCACTTCTGCTGAGACAATGAGTTATGCTTTTATTATAATCTCTTTATTCATTATTCAAAATAAGTTTTTATATTTATGTATTTGTTTTTATTTTTTAGCTATTCATTTAAGCGTGTGTATAATAAAATACATATACTAAATAAAATGTATAATATATATATATATATATATATATATATATATAATAAGTACATAAATGATAATTGTAAATAATTAGATTTGTATAATTGTTTTTATTTTTTGCTATTTATGTGTGTGTGTAAACAAAAATTTATACTTTTATTTACTGCTTTAGCTTTTTTTTATTATACAGAAATTATTAACACGCACGTACATATCTGCCCTAAACTGATTTGTGTTTTATTGTGATTTATGAACACAAGATGGCGCTAGAGAGTGAGCGGTTCATGGGCATTACTCATAAGAGACAAAACAAAAACACATCCAAACATTCTTTGCAGGGAGTGGCTGCTCAGTATATTTCCTTTACCCAGTGTTTCCGAGCACATGTTACTACATGACCTACATCATTTCACAGAGCATAAACATAAACTGGGCTAATTGAGACTTTGTGTTAACAATGTGAGACGGCATTCACTCAGAGATATTTAATTACATTGCTAACAATCCCTACAGGTCGCTTTTCATTGGTTAGTGTAGGTATGACCAATACAGTTTCTTTGAGATTATATAACTTTACTTTAATACTAGTATACAGTCTGTGTTGAGACTAGTCTGAGAACAAACTGTCTTACCTAACTTACCAAACAACAAAATGAAAGCATTCAATAGTTGCTCTTCTACATTACAGCCCACAACTTCTTAAATAAACACACATGCTTACACATGTCATGAGAGGAACAGGTGTGTTGTACGTGAGGTATGTGCACGTCTTCAGGCAGGAAGAAGACCCCTCTGCTGCTCATCTCATTCATTACTATCTATGTCTTGCTTACACTGTACTGAGGTCAGTGAGAGAGTGAAAGGAAACAACATCATCTGATGACTGAACACGGTACTGTCCTGCCCTGCTAGGGCCTCTTTATGACATCATGAGGGATATACTGTTCTCTGTGGCTGAATTAAAAAAACACTGTAACCAAACTGCATTGTCCCTCGCCCTGTGTTTAATTTCATTTCAGGTAATAGCACTTGATGAATCAGTGCTATAATTAAACTTCTGAACTGATATACAAAAACTTTAGTGCGTTAAAAAAATGTGGGAATGAAAAGATGTTCAACGTTAGACTTCTTTAGACTGTTTTGTTTATTCTCCTACCCTGCATTGCACATTTTAAATGCAAAAATGGGCTACATTCTGTCTAAATGGCTCCTAAGGGGCTGTTCACACACAAAGTGGATGTGTTTGACTGTTATGTCAGAGCCTAATGACTTTTGCTGCGTCTCACGTATGACACAGTGTTCTAAAATGCAGAAATCAAGTTATTTTTAAAGGTTTCAATATTTCATCTATTAACGAAACTTCTGTCATTAATTACTCACCCTTATGTTGTTCCAAACCTTTCAAAGTCCTTTGTTCATCTTCAGAACACAAATAAAGATATTTTTGATGAAAACATCAGTGTTTCAACCTTAATTTTGTGAAGCTACGAGAATACTTTTTGTGTGCAAAGAAAACAAAAACAATGACTTCATTAAACAGTTTCTTCTCTTTCGTATTAGTCTTGCATGCACTTTGACGAGAGCAAAAAGTTCAACTTTTAAGGTTTCTCGGCCTTGTTTTTTTTATTCCACTACCCCAGCAATTCGTACATATTTTATGAAGTGTCTAATTCGTACAAATTTCTACAACTTGGCTTGTACAAATTTGTATGTTTTGTGAAAAATCGTACATATTTTACGAGGTAACCCCACCCCCAAATCTACCCCTCACAGAAAATGTACAAAATCCTACAAGTGAGGTCGTACCAATTCGTACGAATTAGCCACTTCATAAAATATGTATGAATTGCTGGGGTAGTGGAATAAAAAAAAAGGTCGAGAGACCCTAAAAGTTGAACTCTTTGCTCTCTTCAACGCGCATTCAAGACAAATACGGAAGAGAAGAAACTGTTTAATGAAGTCGTTGTTTTTGTTTTCTTTGCACACAAAAAGTATTCTCATAGCTTTATAAAATTAGGGTTGAACCACTGATGTCACATGGACTATTTTAATGATGTTCTTACAGCCTTTCTCTGCTGTGAACATGGTAGTTGCATTGCTGTCTATGCAGGGTCAGAAAGCTCTTGGTTTTCATAAAAAATATCTTATTTCTTCAAAAATATCTTACGTCCACCAGCAATTTTTAGTGTAGCATACACGGAGTCTGAAAATGCACAACTGAATTGGTTTTAAAGAGATAGTTCACCCAAAAATATCTTTATTCAAACAAAATGTGTCGCATTTCAAAAATATCTTAATTTGTGTTTTGAAGATGAATGAAGTGTCTTATGGGTTTGGAACGACATGAGGGAGAGTAACTGTTTTTTGTTTTTTTTATTCCACTACTCCGTTTCTCATGTTTTTAACACAGAAACGTATTCTGTATGAACAGCCCCTAAGTCTTCTAAAGTCATATGATAACCTAGTCGTACAAATGTTCTAAAACTAAGGGGTTATTTACCCAACACTGTTTTCAGCACATTTTTGAAAGTGATTAAAATTTTTATCCAACCCGATCTCACAGCAATTACTTATTTTACAAGGTGGATAATTCGTACAAGCCAGGTCGTATGAATTATCCGCCTTGTAAAATAAGTACGAATTGCTTTGTATGTTTTGTAAAAAATCATATGTATTTTATGAGGTGGCAAATTCGTAGGGATTCATACGAATGACCACCACTAACCACCCCCAAACCTACCCCTCACATTAAAACCGTATGAGTGAGGTTATATGAATTTGTAGGAATTGGTCGCGAGATAACGTTGTTTTTATTTGTGTACTAATAACTACAAAAATGCAAATTTGTGAAAATGCTTACAGACTTAGTGTTTCTTTACAAAGTGACATTGCCAACTATTGGCCTAGCATGGATATTACAGTCTCTTGGCCTTTTTGTGTTAACTACAAAAACATAAATTTGTGAAAATGCTGATGGATGGAGTGTTTTTTTTTTACAAAGCAACATCACCATCATGGATATTACAGTGTTTTTCATCATTTTCGCAGATCCATGTGAATCTGTGGGGACTGTTTTGACAATGCTGTCGTCTGTACACAAAACTTTTCGTTATTCGCTATTGTCATTATTCACTGAAAATCTTTCCCTTCACTGTAGTTCTCATAGTTGAGGTGCCAAGTCTGAAAATGCACAACTAAATTGGTTTTTAAAGGGATGTTTCACTCAAAAATGAAAATTCTGTCAATAATTACTCACGCTTTGTTCATCTTTGGAACACAAATTAAGATATTTTCGATGAAGTCCGATTGAATTTTGATTGAAATCATTATTTTGTTTTTCGTTGCACACAAAAAATATCTCGTAACTTCATAAAATGAAGGTTGAAGCACTGATGTCATATGGACTATTTTAACAATGCCCTTACTACCTTTCTGGGCCTTGAACGTGTCAGTTGCGATGCTGTCTGTGCAGGATCAGAAAGCTCTCGGATTCCATCAAAAATATCTTAATTTGTGTTTCGAAGATGAATGTCTTACGGGTTTTGTCCCACTTCAACTGTACGGAAAACAAAAGCCTAGATATCTCCTTTTGTGCTTTTTGTAAAAAAAAAAAAAATAAAATAAAATAACATGATTTTCAAACAACAGTCATTTTAACATGATATTTGGGTGACTTTGTCCTTTAAGTACTAGAGTGCATAAAAATATGCTACCAAAACGCTCATAATAACATTCCTCCAATGATTTTCTCTTACTTTATCCTGAGTTTACCCTGAATTACGGTATTTACTCATAAAACATTTCATAACGCAGGCTCTAATCCAGGGGTGCCCAACCCTGTTCCTGAAGATCTACCTTCCTGCAGAGTTTAGTTCCAACCCTGATCAAACACACCTATCTGTAATTATCAAGTGCTCCTTCAGATCCTAATTAGTTGGTTCAGGTGTGTTTGATCAGGGTTGGAGCTGAACTCTGCAGTAAGGTAGATCTCCAGGAACAGGTTTGAGCACCCCTGCTCTAATCTAACAGTTGTTTACTTGTCTGTTGTACGGCACTAGTGTTTCTAAGAATAGTCCTCCACGCTGACCACTCTGTCAATAATTATGCCACTGCACAGTCCACGTTATGAGGGACTTGCTTCAATCACGTTGTGATTGTTCTGGCGTAAGCTCAGCTGTGTGATGTACGTGCGTAGAACCATATGCAACGGGTTCGGACCGAACGTAGGGTCTGCTGACCACAGCGCTTCCCTGCGTTTTCAGCCGCCAGCCCCGCGTGGCCTTCGAAATGGAAATCCACAGAAAGTCAAAAAGCAGAGGGAGGGGAGTGCGCTGTTGTAAACACAGCCATTAGAGCTCGCGTGTTGGCTGAAGTTCAAGAGCCGAGGGCAGCCAGTGCAGCGCTCAACACGTGCTCCCTCTGTACACAAACACGGCCTCGATCACGGGGGAGGGGCGCTGATTCTAGGAAATCATAACTGACTGAAACAAATGCAACCTTCACCAAAACTTACATGTGGCTCTGAGAATTTCTCCCTCCTTGTGTTATGAACATGTTTTAGCATCTCCGTAATGTTTAAGATTCTACACAGGCCTAAATTATCAATCCCTGCTGCTTTTTTGAGCACTTATTTTGAGCAATATGTAAGATCATATATCACATGCTCACCCTATCTAAACATTACCAGGCAGTCATGTTTATTTCTAGACTATGATGATATCAGAAACTGCATAAACACTTGTTTGTGAGAGGCATCTTCAAGCAGTCTGAGGTTTCAGTGAATGTGTTTACTTGCACAGCAATATTCTGATATTTAGTAATTGCTCACAGTGTCATGTAAATGCATTAACCACATTACAATATCTAGATTAAGCCAATATTTCAAAAATCTGAATATTGAGCTGACATATACCGACAACAATCACAATTCTGGATCATGTAAACACCTTATTTGTAATATTCACTGTTATTAAGCATTCATTTACAGTGTGTGTGCATTCCCAAAGGATATTAGATACAAACAAACGTCATGTTCTAAATTTTGCAGTTTGTTGCTGTTGTATGTGTATTGAATAGGCTGTGAATGAGTGGTAAGGAGCGGTTTCATAAATCAGAATAAATGGTGAGAGCAAGCATATCCAGTATTTCCAGAAAAGATTCCAGGGGGGGAAAAAGTCTATGTCCATGCCAAATACATGCATAAATGTAAGTGTGAAGTGCATAAACATCCTCTAAATAAAGGTTTCACCATGATCTAAATACAGTGCATGTACTCTTCCATTAAAATGTTTGGGGTCGTACGTTTTTGATTTTATGTTTTTCGAAAAAGTATCTAATGCACACTAAGGCTGCATTTATTTGAGCAAAACTACAGTAGAACACTAATATTTAAAACACTGTTACAAATAACTGTTATATATAACTATGTTGACGTATTTTAAAATGTAAATTACGATGTCAAAACTGAATTTTCATCATCATTACTCCAGCCTTTAGTGTCACATGATCCTTCAGAAATCATTCTAATTTGCTAATTTGGTGCTCATTTTTTCTTACTATTACGTAATAAAGTTGTTCTGCTGCTTAGTATTTCTGTGATTCTTTAATCAATAGAAAGTTCAAAAGAACAGCTTTTATTTGAAATATTTTTTGCAGCATTATAAATGTCTTGACTGACACTTTTAAACAATTTAATAAGACATTGATCTGAATGAAAGTATTAATTTCTTTAAAAAAATCTTACTGACCCCAAACCTTTGAATGGTACTGTAAAACTGGTCATTGTCTCACTATATTCACAATTTTGCTTTTAAAGTAATAAACTGATATGACCAAGAAGCGTACAACATGAAAGCTTGAACTAATAGTGGTGACTCTCAGCCTCCCAGTACTGTCTCCACTGTAATCACATGCTCTGATCAGGATGAGCCTCTCTAAAGTTAGACCGTATGAGATTTACTATTGTCCCTTGAGCAAGAAAAGTCTGTGGCTAATCCAGTACAGCCCAACCCCCATCTGAATCCAGTCAGCAGCTGTAACTGAGAGCTGAGTACGCTCGTCTGAGGAGGTTAACACCAGGCAGATACACTAACACTCCTTTGATAGTACAGGAGGAGTTTTCTGGTACAAATCTAATTGTGTGTTTTGTCTGAATTGTTTGCGTTTATTCAGCTACCATTCATCCACCCCCACAATTCACACAGGTACGATGAATCAGGCAAATGCAACCTGTGGAGGAACTGCATATGTTGAGGCCTTTAATAGGCTACTTTAAGAGAGCTAGTCATTAGCATTTATATTCATCTTAAAAGCAACTGTTAAGTTGGGGCAGGACCCTATGGAAGCCCTTTTCCACCACTGAATAAAAAATAAAAATAGGTAATTGTGACTTTTTATTTCACAATATGAAGTTTTTTCTCGCAATTGCGAGATTAAATCTCATAATTGTGACTTTTTTCTCTCAGAATTGTGAGATAAAAAGTGTATTTTTTATTTAGTGACGGAAAAGGGCTTCCGTAGGGTCCTATAGGATATAAACTCACAATTCTGAGAATGTCTTTTTTTCCCCTCAAAAAAAAAGTCAGAGTTGCGAGTTTATATCTCGCAACTGACCCTTTCGCCCGCCTTAGATACTGTTTTTCAAGTTTAAGTCCACCGAAGTTAATCTATTCTCCCGTCTGATTTGTTTGTTGGCCAAAATGGCGGATTTGGCATTGTGATTGGTCAGGTCGCCTGTCAATCAAGCTGTCTGCATAGGGTCAGTTTGAGTTTATATCACGCAATTCTGACTTAATTTTGCTAAATTACAAGATCATATCTCACAGTTCTGACCGTATTAACTCACAATTCTGAGAAAAAAAAGTTGCATTTGTGAGTTTATATCATGGAGTTCTGAGAAAAAATCTGAATTGTGGGTTTAAATCTCGCAATTTTAACTATAACTCACAATTGGGAGTTGACATCATGAAATTCTGAGAAAAAACGTAAGTATTGGGAGTTTATATCTCATAATTCTGACTTCATTTCACAGAATTACAAGTTTATATCACACAATACTGACTCTATAACTGAAATTTCCGAGTTTATCTCACAATTCTGAGAAAAAAGTCACAATTGTAAGAAAAAAGTCAGAATTACAAGTTATCTCGGAATTCTGACTTTGTTTCTCACAATTGGGAGTTCATATCACGCAATTCTGAGAAAGAAGTCAGAATTGGGAGTTTAATTCTCACAATTCTGACTTTATAACTCACAATTGGGAGTTTATATCATGCAATTCTGAGAAATAAGTCAGAATTGTGAGTTTATATCTCACAGTTCTGACTTAATTTTGCAGAATTACACGTTTATATCTCACAGTTCTGACTGTATAATTCGCAGTTGCAAGGTTGTATCTCTCAGTTCTGAGAAAAAGTCAGAGTTGCGAGTTTGCATCACGCAGTTCTGAGAAAACGTCAGAACTGTGAGATAAATGTCATAAAAAAGTTAGTTTAGTTTTTATTCAGTGGCGGAAACTGGCTTCCATAGGACCCCAACGGAAGTATATGATTTAAAGACTAACAACTTTGCTCATAGCGGTTGATGTAAAAATATACAGTTTGACCTCCAAATGGTGTAGTTACAGGATTTAGTTCTGTACTGGCATCTATGGTTCCATGAAGAACCTTTAACGTTCAATGCAAGGTTCTTCATAGTGGAAAAAGTTTCTTTAGAATATTAAAATGTTCAAAATGGTTCTACACTCTTAAAAAATAAACATGCCGTAGAAGAACCATTTTTGGTCACACAAAGAACAATTTAGTCAGTACCTTTTTATAATCTGAAGAAACTTTTTTTGCCACAAAGAACCTTTTGTACAACAGAAAGGTTCTTCAGAGTTTCTTTATGGAACCATTTAAACAAAAACAAGGTTCTTCTATGGCATTGTGAAGCACTTTTATTTTAAGAGTATATGGCATCGTAGAAAACCCCTTTTGCAAGCACATTGCCACTTTAAAAATAACAAACTATTAATGTTCACACGTTTATTTTTGTATTAAGATGTGTATTAGACTGTAGCTGGCATTTAAACAGGAAGAAATAAGCAATAACACTTCTCCCTTTCAGCTATATAAAGGACAGGGCAGTAAATCAGCAGGGAGAGGCTCACTGTCTCTCACTGCCATGTTTACGAATTCACTTGCTTATGGATTATCTCCTTGGTTACTTGGCTGTGATTTGCTGTATGCTTCCATTTAAAAAACAAAGCTAACAGAGCACTTAGAAATACCATGAATCCCTCGACCCTTCATCTGAAAGCAGACCTCTTGAGTCCTTGAAACAGTTCTTCTTTCCTCATATCTTGCGTCTGTGTTAAGTTTTTCAGTTTACTGGCCTCACCCACAACAACTAACCTGTGCTTCCCACCCATATAAATTTCAAGGACTGACTTGTCCAAAAGGAAACAGGCCTATTCGTCCCTTCTGAGAAACTAATCTAGAGAGTCCAAAAGAGACAGAACAAGTTTTACAACTTTCACGATAGCATTGCATAAGGTGTACAAGATTACGGACCAATCTCCATTCATATCAAATCTACTGTGTAGGTACATGACTAGGTTAGATGTTTTTTGATACCAAGTTTCTCTAAATATGACAATCCCCTTCTAAGGACCATCTTTCATGAATCAACACAATTTGAGATGACATGTCTGTGGAACCAACAAAGATCGATATTTAAGGTTAAGGTTTAACCCTAATATAAGCAAATAGAATGTCTACTAATAGCATCAATCAATCTGTGACTGAATTTAATACACATGATCAGACAACTTATTAAATATTTACTCACATCACGATAAACAAAAATGTCTGAATAAAAAAGAATGACCTCGACCTCTTTTATTACAAAGACCACATGGCACATTGGGTTCTTAGTAAGGTAGATTCTGAGAAACAAGGTCCCTGTGGGCATGCTGATGACTGAGACAGCAAGCAACGGCACACCACTAGCCTGTGTTGATACTTCGACAAAGGCTCAGTCTGTGCTTAAGACTGTTCTCCTGCTGTGAGGTAAACAAAGAAACCTGCTATGGATGTTGGATGGTGCGGTCTGTTCAGATACAAAATCAAATGGTGAATCACAGCTTGCAGGGCAACATGCCTATATGTTAATTTACCATAAAAAGAAAGATGAGAAACATCATTTCATTTTTAGATGCAGAATAACATGCTCAAATATCTAAATATGAGTTTACAATTGATTCACTAAAAGTAAATGCATTGTATACTATGGTCAATAAATTTCTTTTCCTGTACTACCCGCCCCCTTATGTTATGTAATACAGACCACAAAACTGATTGTGTAGGTTGTGTAATATGATATTTATGTATGTTCTTTCTTTTTCTGCAAACTGCCAGCATGCATTATCAGATTAATACTTAATTTAAACATTGCACTTTGTTATGTCATAAATGTAACCATTGAAAGATGATTGTACAACAGCTGGTAAGAAATTTAAGCAGCCCTAAGCTATATTCAGTGTGGTGACCAAACAAAATAATGCGAAGGTTTGGATGAATGTCCGAAAATTTGGTTTCTAGGCCACTATGGATACATTATTATTAAACGGTTTAAATATTAGACATTAATTATACGGTGTGGTGGCATATGCAACCAAACATCCAAACATAGTAGTTGTGTTAAAAAAAATTCACAAACTGTTTCTAAGAACTCAGAGGCCTCTTCCTCTGAAAGAGGACGTGGTCAGACTGACAACTGTGACAGAGAACAGAAAGTACCAGAACGGATTTTAAAAAAAATGCCATTTACATTGGCATGGTTAAGAATGATACAGGAATCATTCACTTAAAAATGAAATTACATGCAATTACAAAAACAGATACTGATGATTTCAAGGACACAAAAACATTGTACAAGTATCATAAACTCATGTGACTCCATGCGCTATATTTTGCCTTTTGAATCAACTGGTTTTGAGAACTCGACTGAAAACATCTAAACCAAAATAATAATTTATTCAAAGAGAGCTTGTGTCAGTAATAACTAATAATAAGATAAATACATTTGCCCTGTTTCTCACACAAAGCACATGAGTCATACGGAACAAATGGTAAGTAAATGATGAAGAGTTTTCATTTTAGGGCAACCTATTCGTTTATTTGGTGACGATGATTCAACAAATATACTGTAACAACTCAGCTAACTACTGTAATGAGTCACTGCTGCAAGTCTGAATAAATCCAGTTATTTAGTGAGATTTTTGACACAGTTCCATAGAGACAGAACACACCTTTAACACGGCATAACTGCAAAAATTATGCCAACACACACATGGTACACTATAAAGTCCTTACTTAATAGCTATATATATATATATATATATATATATATATATATATGCATATGCAATATATATTGAATATAATACTAATCAGTGATGGAGAAAAACGCTCTTTGCAGCCAGATGCTAACCATCAAACCATGACGTACCTGTCTACATCTTTCAGTTAAACCTATTTCCATATCAATGTAACTGACACAATTGTATTTTAATAGTCCCTTGATTACTTCCATAATAACTGCCTACCACGTGTCACACAAAACAAACAGGTCCTCATTTCCAAATATGGATATGAAGTTATCAAGTACGATGCTGATTTGAAGGTCCTGTATAATTCAGAATCTTAAAAATCAAGTACATCTAGAAATGTCACATTCAGTTGCACCAGTATTTGGGTGCACAGAGTTCACACATGTGGCGTCTAGTACATCGTTTTTATACTCTCGGGGACTGTTATGTAATACTATGATTGATAATACAGAGATCCGCGAAGACGTATGGCGGAGCCAAAATAAATACAAACGTTCAACCGAGTGGAAACTTTAATTTATGTAGTAGCTGATACGTATAAAATCTCTCCGACTTTCTGATTACAGCATAACACGCGTTTACGTTTTAAAAGTACTGAGCATGCGCCCCTCTCGCTCAAAAATGGTACGTGCCGGATTCTGCGTCATCCATTGTTTACAAATCAACCCTTGAGCTGTTTCTGTTGGGCAGCGTGGCGGACGCCGGCTAAACGGTCCCATCCATTTGAATAAAAACAACCATCACGACTGGATATTTGTTATCGAAAGCTATATCAAAATGCCTTGTCGAAAGGAGAACTATATCTTTTTGGAACAGTCGGTAACGGTGGATTCAAAGGAAGTAGACGCTCTCGTGTCGAAAATCGGCGAGGCGCTGCAGCTTCACAACAATAGCTCGAGCCAGAAGGCGATGTCACGTCTACACGGTCTTGCGAGCAGCAGACCGAACGGCAGCAACAACGGCAGCAGCAGCGCGGCGGGCGGTCAGCGGTGCATCCGTCTCCGCAGCCGGAGTTTACGAACCAGCCGAGCCAGTCCGTACAACCCACCCGGATCTAGCGATCAGGAATGGGACCATTTCCGATCCTCGTGGAACCGAAAGAAAATCGACGAGGACGATCCGCACCAGCTCCTCCAGGAACTCATATTGTCGGGGAACCTGATTAAGGAAGCGGTCAGACGACTTCAGTTCTCCTCGGAACCAACGGAGCACGATATCTCCAAATCTGTAGACTGACTTCACCAGCCCGCAGATGCATGAACGTCCTCACGTTTTCAGAGCGTTGGTTTTACAAACTTTGATATCACACCCTTATGGTTTTTCTATTGTATATTGCTGAGATGGAAACTTTATGTATTTTGGACTCTTTTGCAATGTGACCCTACCTTGTTCACTCATCTCAGTGTTCGGATTGAATTGCAAATGTGATGCAAAAATCTAGTGGTTTATAGCAATGCATTTTTATTATAGTATTAACTGGCCTCTGGCTGGTTTGTCCTAGAATGGTGCATCATGTTTTGGTTTGCTGGGGTTCAGCACTGTGTGTGTCAGTAGCAAACAAGAACTGCTCAACTGCTTTGTTTACAATGTAGATGTGCTCGGGCTGCCGGTTTGCAGTCCTCGCCTCAATCAGGCAACGGGTCACACTTTTTGTTTACCCATTTTGAAACTGTTTGGATACTGAGATATCACTATTTTGATTTCAAATGGGCCCTGTGAGCACCTCATGAGGGCCCTTGTCCTCTGTCCCTTTGATTTCCATGTGAGGAGCAATGCCAACACTCCTTCTCAAAGAGAAACTGAGTTCAGACTCACATGTGTGTGTAAATGTGTTATACAGGGGGGATGTGATCACAACACGATGACACTCTGGTGCTTTTTGATTCCATTGTGGAGTTCTCATGTTTTTTTTTTGTTTGTTTGTTTTTCATTTTCACTCTGTGTAAACTCTGCGTATACTTCGCAACGAAGTGTTTTTAATAACTCTGATTGTTCAGAGAGTTTGGTGTCTAATAAACATGGTGTTTTTGCAAAAGATAGTTTCATGTCTGTTCCTGTAATCATCTCTGGTTTGTATGGACTTTTTGTTTGTATCAATTATGTGGATCACCATCATTCATATAATATGGTATTACTTCAAAGTACTTCAAAGACCATGTTCAAAATTCAGTGTTAATACTGTGTTTTTTTTTATATTTTGATGCCTCGTGTTTAGAGTGAGGCCTAAAAGACTTAAGACTACATTGATTTTCTTCATATAACTAGAGCTAAATAAAGCTTTAGGGTTTTCAAAATAAATAAAATTAAAAAAAACAGTTTGGTGGAAATGAAAAAAAATGTATTGAAATTAGTATACTCATTCAAATTATTGTCGATAATATACTTTAAAATGGAAAAACGAGAAAAAGAATCATTTTCACTAGTGGTGTTATATAAACATATACTATAGTTTATACTGACCTCGAGTACTATAGTATGTTACTACACTGATAAAGAAAACAAACAGGTTCTCCCAAGAATATGGCCACGTTATTATGATAAGCGAAAATACAAGTTGACTCACCACAGCTATGATATCTGAAGCGATAAACGTGGCTATGCTCTTTGAACACGGCGTGTGATTTAAAGTTAATGAATGACTAGTAATTTATAAACGCAGCATTATTACTGTGTCTAGCTAATACAGATGAGGTTAGAGACTTACCGTCTCACTTCTGTGTAGGCATTTTGTCTAAAGGCCCAGCAGATGGCAGCACAATGTAAGTCACAACAGCGGTAAAAAAAAGCCGGAGAAAATCTGAGAGGGATAAAGATTTGCCGCATTAGGCGTTAGGAGTGACTAATCTTGACATATGTTTCGTGAATTAAATAAGGTTTATTTCCAAAATACACCCCTCAAGATTGCATTTATTGATTTAACTTATGTAATTGACACGGCTCACTTGATTCTGATTGGTCAATCACGACGCTGAGTGGTCACATATAGCTGCATCTTATCATATAGCTTTTAGAGTATGTATTGAGTTGGGTAGTATTAATACATTCCCAGGCATAGTCCACTACATACTCCACTGATGTTCTTAATTTGACCTATGATGTCACACCAGCTTCATAAAACAATTTATTCTGCCGTTAAATTTACAGTTATTAACAAAAAAGAACAACTTTGTTGGTATCAAAGTACACAGATATCCGGCATTTCCCATTATTCAGCATTTCGACTCTCAGTAGGTCATC
>JAHKKF010532853.1:0-12511 GCA_019740295.1 Labeo calbasu
TGATGCCTTGACCCCAGCCTCAGTCCATTCCTTGTGAAGTTCACCCAAATTCTTGAATCAATTTTGCTTGACAAGCCTCTCAAGGCTGCGGTTCTCTCTGTTGGTTGTGCATCTTTTTCCTCCACACTTTTTCCTTCCACTCAACTTTCTGTTAACATGCTTGGATACAGCACTCTGTGAACAGCCAGCTTCTTTGGCAATGAATGTTTGTGGCTTACCATCCTTGTGAAGGGTGTCAATGATTGTCTTTTGGACAAATGTCAGATCAGCAGTCTTCCCCATGATTGTGTAGCCTAGTGAACCAAACTGAGAGACCATTTTGAAGGCTCAGGAAACCTTTGCAGGTGTTTTGAGTTGATTAGCTGGTTGGCATGTCGCCATATTGTAATTTGTTGAGATGCACCTGTACAAAATACATTTAAGTTGGTCAGTGAAAACTTTGGAAATCTTTTAGCTGTACCTTTTTCAATTAAATGAAGGTTAAATATCAACCTTGTCTCATGGTGAAAACGTACCTGTTGAAACTTTTTTGCGAGACGCAAAATACGCACCAATAAGTACATATCACTGCAGTTTCCAAAAGAAATGAACACTGAGTGGCAGTAAAAGAGTGTTTGTTTGTTTTTCCTTGGAACAAATGAATGTTCATATGGAACATTTATGGTAAATCCCAGATGGTATACAGATGTACTGTACAATAATTACTGTTTTTGCATTATTGCAAGGGGTAGGTTTAGGGTTGAGGTAGGCGTAGATGTTAATAAAACACAATTTAATAGGTGTAAAATTTAACTTATTGTTAGTTTCATGTTTTATGTGACGTTGGTTTTGTACGCGTCACAGCAGCTCTGACTCGACATGTCTGTTGAGTGGCGCTATATGCTCTGTCACGTTTTAAAATAACGTACTATCTACACTCCAACTAAACCTAAAAGCGAATGTGATGTAAAAACACAATTGCAAGCATGCCGCTTTAGCTTGTTTTTCGATCTCTTATCTTTAAGCTCTTTCATCATGAGTCATGTTTTTCGCATGATTCATACCCAAGAAATTCAAATCCTAAATCCAACTCTATTAAAAATAGACTGTTGGTAGCATAATCTGATTGGTAGCATTGTTTGTCAAAACACCGAAAAGCAAAATACATGGAGTTGTAATCAGAGTGCTGTCTGTTTTACCACCTCTAGTGTTCATTTATGTTGGAAACTGCAGTGATATGTACTTATTGGTACATATTCTGTGTCTCGTGAAAAAGTTCTCACAATTAGATTTTCGTCATGAGACCATGGATGTTAGAGACACTTAACAAACCACACATTCTTGATTTTATTGCATTTTGCAAAACACCCCACGTTTTCTCGAATTGGGGTTGTAGCTTGAGCAAATGCAGTTAAAGTGCTTTATGGCCTTTTAGGATAAACCACCATCAAAACAGAAGTTGCATTACTTAATTATACCTAGGTGATCCTCAGTGAATTCATCTAGTTTTATAGTTACGTCTTATATGTTTTGTATGAATCAGAAAGCTTAAGTCGTAAATAAAAAATGGTTTATAGATCGATGTTACAAAACTAGCCAAACTATGTCAAAAAAATGGTATTCACTGGCATTCAGTGGTGTTCATTAAGTTAGTAACAACTAACTTATAGCAACTAATCTTAATCCTAACCCTATACTATAGATTGTTGTTAATATCACTCAGTAATTGTAAAATGACACTATTATAAAAACAATAAATAACCATTATTTAATGGTTCCAGCAAGCAAAGTGATTGCATGACACATTTTGGAGATGTGAGAAGAGAGAATGGCGTCTTCCAATCATTAACCAGGAAAATATGTTATTATTTACTTTGTTACCACCATTACTACCAATGCAACAGTTATGTAATTATAAGTTAATTACACTATAACAACAATAATTAACCCTTGTTTAATGGTTTCAGACAAATTTTGCAAATATTTGTATATTTAGTGCTCTAAGTCCTAAAATGCATCGAATCACATTTAAATGAATGAATGAATGAATGAATGAAATAAAAAAAAAGTGTGAAAAAAAAAAAAAAAAAAAAACCTTACCAAAAAGTGTAGTAACCATAGTTTTACTACAAATACCATGGTTAAACTATGGTTAGTGTAGCAAGATCATGGCTAATTTGTGGTTACTATGGTTTAACTTTCAACGTACGTTCTGTTATAATTCAATCTCAGTATTGCTAAGCAGAAAAGTAAATAAACTTCTTGTAAAATTCGCAAACTCCTTAATTATAGTAACCATGTTTTTTTGGTTTTATTTGTAGTAAAACCATGGGTAATTTTCGTGAAGGGTAACTAGTAAAATGTGCTATTATTTACCATGGTTGCCATTTTTGTTAACACTTTTCAATAAGGTTCATTAGTTAGCATTGGTTAACTACTTTAGTTAAAATGAATGCACAATACTTCTACAGCATGTATTAATTGTGGTTAATGTTAATTTCAGCATTTACTAATGCATTATTAAAATCACAAGTTGTGTTTGTTAACATTAGTTAATCCACTGTAAGTGCAAGTATTCAGATTTAGCTATTTTTAAATATATATATAAATGGCGAAATCTAGTCCATTCTTACAAATGCTTATTGTCTCTAAAGTTTTGTTGGTTTCAAACACAAAACTGTCCTAGTAATTGCATTACCTATTATACAATATTGTAACACATTGTTGTCCTTTTGTTTGATTGCTTCTATTGTCCTCATTTGTAAATCACTTTGAATAAGAGTGTTTGCTATACGATTAAATGTATATGTAAATATATAAAACTATAACACAAAAATCACATGAACATAAATCAAGGACCAACAGCAAGGAGTCAATTATATAGATTCCAACCAACATTATTAAAGTACTAGATGTAATGTTGGGACAGGTTGTATTAAATGTACTTTAAAAGACCTTTAAAAATGTGCTGGCCAATTGTCAAGCACTCCAGCAGTGCTGTACCAGTAGGAGGCAGCAGTCTTTATTATATCAGACAGCTGAGGCCTCCAGAGGATACAACAGACAGATGTGTGTGTGTGTGTGTGTGTAGGGGATCTTCTTGCAGGAGACTAAGCGCTTTTAGGGGGCACTATCGTGTTTGTTTATAGCAGTGAGATGGAGGTGTAATTAAATGGGTAAGCTACACCATGCTCCCATTAGTATTGATCCACTGCTGTATGGTTACACCTACAAAGTAGCCCCTTGCCGGTAGGGAAAGGGAGTTTTATGTTTCC
Organism: Labeo calbasu; assembly: GCA_019740295.1. Lineage (NCBI taxonomy): Eukaryota > Metazoa > Chordata > Actinopteri > Cypriniformes > Cyprinidae > Labeo > Labeo calbasu. The sequence goes on from JAHKKF010532853.1 coordinate 3,255, forward strand.
TCCAATCGGCAGCTTTTTTATGTTTAATGGATACATTTTATCCAGTGGATATAATCGTAGCTGAGAGACCACCCAGAAGAGAGACTGTTAAAATGCCAGGTTAGCAGCTCTTCTGCCACAACAGCTCAACACTAAGGAGTCACATGCTCGCTTATCATTAAAAGAGGATGTGTGCGATGTGATGGATAACATCAGCTCAACTATTGTAATGACCATCAGCGTGTTATCTGGGAAAGGACACCCTTGTAAAGCAATAATCATAGATTTGTGGTCCAACGGAAAATCTGACAGCAAGTTGCAGGTCAAAAACACTATTAGTATCGCTCATCTTCTGTAAATAGCATAGCGCTAATATAATCATAATGGATCCAGATGCAGCATGAAAGACTTTTTTAAAACCATGAATGGGTTTATGTGGAAATTGAAATGCCATACTATTCTGTTATTAGCTACCATTGTTACCATCATGTCTCCCAGTTCAATGCCTATGTGTAAATATAGCTTGCACTGCTGTGTTTTTTTTTTTTTTTTCAGACAGAGGGAAAAACCTAGGACTAGTTCACAAAAGTAGGTTTTTCACATCTTCTCAATCATTTAAAAAATGGTTTGATTGACAGCAGTGTTTCTAGAGGCAAAATTGTTTGCAACGAGGAGGTCTATCATACGATACAAATATAGCATATATGTGTGTGGAAAACCGTGCAATGTGCAATCGTTTATGCCCTCAAAAAATGCGATACTAACTTTACTGCGATTACTGCGATTTCGTTCCTGTGACCTCAACTTGAGCTCTTACATAAGTGGTCTGAGTTTGGGGAAGATATCTTATTCCATTCAGGAGTTTTAGGCATTTAACTAACAGTGGCCCTGCTGCTATCGAATGTTTTGGCGTCCCTTTGCCAAGGTAAGTTTTTTTTTTTTTTTGCTAATTATTGATATTCACTCTACAGAGAATCTTTCTGCACTGCTTTGATTCCAATCGGGCGAAAAACCTAGGACTAGTTCGCAAAAGTACATTTTGCAAAAAATGCAAAATATCCGAAAATGTTGTCGGCATGAGCGATTCCAACAACATAAGACACTTGAACCTGCGAATGACGGTTTAGGAGTTATAAGCGAATTCGTACTTTCGATCGCTGTAGCACACCCGTCAGACTGACTGTCCTGTTGTAGTCGGTCTGAGTACTACCATCCCTCCAAGTAACAAGTCTCTACGACTTATGGTTTGGTAATCGTAATTGGGAAAATCGTGATCATTCTAACAATTACAATAGGGTTTCAGCTATTATTTATAAGTTTAAGTAACAAAATAATTGAACATCAATACATTTTGAAAATTTTCAGTGCACCAAAAACCTAAAAAAAAAACAAAACAAAAACAAACAAACAAACAAACAAAAAATAATAACAATAATAATAATTATTATTATTATTACTATTATTGTTATTATTATTATATATTATTTATTAAACTGAATTAAAACTTAATTAATTGAGTATTGCACTGCATGCACTAAATGCTTTAAATGGTTTTTGGAATAATTTTATCCTAAATTAAAACTGCAATATCATATATTGGAATAGCTGCCATATGTCATAACACAATCACTATGTGCACAGTAATATTCAGTGTAATAATTATCACTCCAACAAGCATTATGGCCTTTGCATGAGTAAATTGGACTATTTATGTATATGATACATTTATGGTGCTTTGGCATTCTTTTTGAAGCTTGAAAGCCTGAGTCCCCATGGGGGACTAATTGCATGGAAATGAGCAATCAGTACAATTCCCCCTTTGTGTTTCAAAAAGCAAGTCATTCGGGTTTTGAAAAACACTTACATACAGAATTGGGCCTCTTCGTTCTTGCATACACTTTTACCATTTATATGTTCCGTAACGGAGGCAAAAGCTGAAAGTGAACCTCACTCCTCTGGCCTCTAGAGGTGCACTAGAAATGCAGCGGCTGTGGTCTTTAGCGTCCTTGTTAGCATGACCACTTCCCATAATAGAGACGTCAGTTCGAACCCGAGGGTGTTCCACAAGGCTCTGTTCTGGATCCTCTACTTTTTTTTTTTTAATTTTTATTAATAATTTGCCTCTAATCTGTTCAAATTGTTCTATACATCTTTTACTGTTGAGATTTAGATGCCAACAAGGACTTTTGTTATTTTTTTTTTTTTTTTAATAAATAAACTGTTACATTTAAAGTGTTTAAAATTGGAAGTATAATGAATCTTGTACTGCTTTCTTCTAATTAGCCTTTGTCTATGTGTTTATTTTTCCTTCAACTCCTAAGTTATCACTTCAGTCCAAATTCATAATGTCAGCAGTCTAATTGACGCAAACAAGCATTTTTTACACTCGCTCTGTATTCATGAGTTAAGACCACACCATAGTGAACATGTCTGGCAGCACTCAAGATGCAAATGACTGTGGATTTAGACATGCTGCTGATCTGTCGCTCCAGGGCATCTGTACTGTATCTTATTACACACAATTCAAAGCAAAACCACATCCGTGTAAAAGTGGATAGCCTACATTTTCTGCCCTCCTCCTCAGTTTTTAAAGTTTGTTATAGCAGTGAGCAAGAAGTTGGGCGAAGATACCTGATATTGAGGACCCTTGTTATTATGCTGTATATTGCAACCTTTTGTTGACCACTTTTTTTTTTTTTTTTTTTTTTAACACAGCCAAACTGGATGATATTTATACTGACAAAAATACCTTGACACATATTAAACTTGAATTTCAGACACATTTTAGTTTGCTCCTCACACAATGGCTATGGCAATGGCTTTAGAAGACTTATGTAGACTCTTAAAAATAAAGGTTACGTAGTGGGGATTTTGCCATAGGTTTGTGATGCAAATAACTTTTAAGTGAATGGTATTTATTTATTTTTTAAGTGTTCTAAGGCCAGTTTAAAAATTTGAAGAACCGTTTTCCACTATAAAGACTGTTTTGTGCAATGGAAAGGTTTCCATGGATGTTTTGCATGGTACATTTATTTTTATTGTTATTATTTTAAGTCACAATGTAATGCATGTAATGAAGTACAACTGATTGATTGATTGATTGATTGAGTGAGTGAGTGAGTGAGTGAGTGAGTGAGTGAGTGAGTGAGTGAAAATCAAAAAAGAAAAAATAGGGAGAATGGGGACTTAAGGAACTCCATTTTCACCACTCAATAAAAAAAAAATAAAGGTAATTGCAACTTTTTATCTCACAATTTAGACATTTTTTTCTTACAATTGTAAGTTTCATTGTGCATTTCTATTTTATTTATTTTTTTTATTTTTTTATTGGGTGATTTAAACACACAACACAACACTATTTTTTCTCAGTATTGTGAGATATAAACTTGCAATTCTGAGAAATGAAGTCAGAATTGCGTGATATAGAGATGCCCTCGCATCTGTAAAGTCAGAATTGTGAACCATAAACTCATAATTCTAAGAAATAAAATCACAATTCTAAAAGAGAAAATCATAATTGTGAGATATTAACTCACAGCTTTGAATTTTTTTCCTCAGAATTGCGAGTTTATATCCTACAACTGTGACTTTTCCTTTTTCTCAGAATTGCTTAGCATTCTAACACAAAAATTTGGTAACACTTTAATTTAAGGTGTTACTCTAATACAGAGTAATTACCTAATTAAGTATTTAGTAGTAGCCGTTGTACAGTACAGTTAGTGTTTAAATAGTTTAACAGAGTTGTGTAACTACAACTTTATGTTGAATGCTGATGTTATATTTGAATAGTCAGTGTTAATTCAGCAGTAACCATTCTGTGTTATTGGATATTGTTGTGAGGACTTTTATTATGACGGGGGTGAGAGGAGTTGGAGAGAACAGAATAAAGGAGAGGAGCCGTTAAGAAGAGCTCGTCAGTGTCTGCAAGTTTTATTTTATTAATCTTCTAACTTTCTCAGTATTAAAGGAACACTCCATTTTTTTTTTAAAGTAGGCTCATTGTCCAACTCCTCTAGATAATGATATCACGCAGTGCCTGAAAGTGACCGGCACTAAGTTTGTGTAGATGCAGAGTTGACGGCTGCGTAATATCATTGCGCCTGCTGCACCCATGGTACGGCAGCAAAGTTTCTTGATTATTACACCGAAATGAGAGTATAGTTCCTAGCCATATCAACCTAGAAAATCATAATTGTTTATTTTTTGTCCTTCTTTGTACATAATGTAACTACAGAAGAGTCAAGTTTTAAATAGGAAAAATACCCAAACTCTTTGGTCATTTTTAAGCGAGATGCTAACGGTCTAATCGGATTCAATGATCTATGCTAAGCTATGCTAAAAGTGCTACCACCAGACCCGGAGATCGACTGAATGGATTCGAAAACGGTAAAACTCAGCTGTTTAACACTAGGGGAGTTGGAAAATGAGCCTATTTTCAAAAAAAAGTGGTGTATTCCTTTAAAGCCCCAAAAGCACTCACAAGCATTACATTAGAATTGCAAGATATAAACTCGCATTTGTGAGAAAAAAAAGTTGCAATTGTGAGTGTATATCTCACAATTCTGAGAAAAATGTCACAATTGCGAGTTTGTATCACACAATTCTAATAAAATTTCATATTTGTGAGAAAAATTCGCAATAACCTTTTTTATTATTATTATTATTATTTTTAATTCAGTGGCAGAAAAGGGCTTCCATAGGGACTTGTTGATTGGATGAAGACAGATATCATTTTTTTTTTTTTTTTTTTTTTTTTTTTTTAATAACATATGTACGGATGATTGGTTCACAAAGTGGTGCATTTAGAAACTGCATGAAAGTGCATTCACANGGCAGAAAAGGGCTTCCATAGGGACTTGTTGATTGGATGAAGACAGATATCATTTTTTTTTTTTTTTTTTTTTTTTTTTTTAATAACATATGTACGGATGATTGGTTCACAAAGTGGTGCATTTAGAAACTGCATGAAAGTGCATTCACATTTCATGTAGGATATGCACTGACCACTTGAAGGTGTGTTTTTGCAAAGCTTAAAGGGATAGTTCACCCAAAAATGAAACTTTTGTCATTAAAGTCATTCCAAACCCATAAAACCTTCATTCATCTTCAGATCACAGATTAAGATACTTTTGAGTCCCAGAAAGGTAGTAGTCCAAATAGAAAAGTAGTCCAAGAGAATAAATTGTTGAATAAAGTTAGTATTCTTGTAGCTTCATAACATTACAATTGAAGCACTGATGTCACATGGACTATTTTATCAATGTCCTTACTACCTTCCTTTGCCTTGAACGTGTCAGTTACATTGCTGTCTGCAGTATATGGGGTCTTGTGGGTCTTACGGGTTTGGAACGGCATGAGGGTGAATAATTAATGACAGGATTTTCAGTATTGGGTGAACTGTCCCTTTAACAGGATACATCTGTTCCACTTATTTCATATGGAAAACAAAAGCTCAAACATTATGCCTGACTTCTCTTTTCTCTTTTATGTTTAACAGAAGAAAGGAAGTCATTTGGGTTTGGAACGACATCAGAGTGAGTAAATTACTGCCTTTTTTTCTGTACGACCATTCCTGTAAAAGTAAAATGTCATCATTTGTTACAGTAATTGGTGTAAACAGGCAAGAAATAATGAAGATGTTTTCTGCAGACTTTTTCCGTATTTCTTCTACTTATATTTCCTCAGGCATTTCTACCGGAGCACAGTCTCTTGAGGGCCCCCTATAGGGCACTTCTGTAAATGAATATCATATGCTATTCTCCAGAACTCTGTCTGGCAGATTGCTTATTCTGTTTGTCAAAAGTTTAAGCTGATGCAATGAACTTATTTTGACCTTTTCTGTTTGCCAACAAAAAAAAACTTCTACAGACTCACTGCTCCTTTGGGAGAGGTCTGACTTCTTTACTTCTTGTACATGCTGCATTTTTCAGGGAATCGGCCAGAGAAGGAATATGGATGATGTTATTCCCACCCGAAAGTCTTTTTTTTTTTATTATTAAAAAAGAAACACAAGCTGGTCGCACCAGTAGCTTTTGATCGGGACACAGGGCTTCATCGCAGAGCCCAGATGAAAGCAAAAAAGCTGTTTAATGAACAAATAATAAAGCCTTTCAGAAGTTCCCACTGGAGCTGTCTAAACGCACTCTTACAAATGCCACTTTTCTGCTCCTCACATGCACTATTTGAAATGATTAGGATCCATGGTGAAGGCACATAATGAAAAATTAATTGCATCAATCTTTTCATTGTTGTGAGCGAAACAGCTCATTTACAGATGGTCATTCCCCACCTGCTCAGCCAACCGGCGACAGCTGAGCGGAGCGCTGCTATGCATGCCAATGATACACACACACTGAACATGGCTGGATCTCTAAACGCTTCAAATGAGCACTTCACATTTCTTCAAACACACTCTGGTAAGGAGGCACAGCAATAACACTAGTAATGGGAGAGGACCAGCGTAAGACCAGTATTTAGCAGAGACTCATAAGAAGGTTGTGTGTAATGCATGCCATTCATGCTAAGAAATGGCCTGGAGTTGGTCGAATGTGCTGTAATGTGTGAACCATTTGGGAAACATGCTGAGATCAAACGTGTGAAAGGCACGAATAAAACTGTATGCCTCATTCCATGAATAATGTACAAAATGTTGTCTCATAAAGCAATAAAGACACAAATCCAATGTACTTTGAAGTGAAATCATACTAGATATGTAGATATAGATAAACATACTATTTAGCTGCTTCCCACATTTTGCACGCAGCTCTGTTTCCATGTGATTTTCTCATGATTTCTTAAAATTGTAACATAACATCATCTACAGCCTTTCTACAGCAAGACAGGGACAAAAATAAATAATTTTATTTAATTTGATTAATTTTTGATTACCTTTGTCAAATTCAACCCTGTTTCCAATGTTTTTAATAGGTTATTATGATTAAAATAATATAATTTATTATTATTAATGAATTAACACATATTGTTAGTTTTAATATTAGAATATGCATTGCTTTTAATATAATGATCAAGCAAATAATTGTTTTTCCTTTATGGGAAATACACATTTAAATCGACAAGCCAGGATTTTGTCACTCGTACCTACTGGGTGAATATTAAAATCAGGCTAAATATACAAACATTTATGTTATTTTGAACTAAGAGAAACATATTAAAAATCATTTTTTTAATTCAAAGCTGAAATAAAATAAAATAGAAATATTAGTTGTGAAAAAACATAAGAGCAAACTTAAAAATTAAATGATGCCTGGCAAATAAATAAATAAATAAATAAATAAATACATACATACATACATACATACATATTTTTTTTACAGGTTAAAAATACAAAAAATTAAAAACATTTCCTAACTGAATTAAGATGAGTTTAAGTTAAAGTAAAATGACTAAAGCTTAAACATTTTTACATTTTAAAATGACTACAACTTTGAAACTTAATAATAATAATAAAAAAAAAAATCCTAGTCAAATATTAAGATGTGGGTGGCTGTGGTGAATGCCTGACATAAGAACTGCTCTAACAACAGAAATCTGAATCTTAAAAAAGAAAATTCTGACAATTTTAATAACTGCTCTAACTAACTAACTAACTAACTAACTAACTAACTAACACCCCTGAAATAACTGTATAAAAATACTGAAATGTTTATACAGTATAAATCTTACTATCTTAATCTTTTTGCTCTGGTTGAACAAATCTTTCTTTGCTTGCTTTGAACAGCAGCTACGCTAATTATGTTCCTATATGTTCTCTGTTTCTGCCGTGGGATTGACATCCCGTGGTAACTAGGAATTCACAAGCTCCAGTCTGGATCCAGACACCTAAGAAGAGATGATGCCAACCCCTCAAAGGATTTCAGATGATGCCAACCCTGAAACAACATACAGCACTACCGAATTCTGCTACTAATTTATGGTGTTTTTTGTCTGTTTACTTACATCATTAATTGATCTTTACCATTCATTTCTGCCATATGTACATCAACTTGACATAGTCACCACTTGTAAGCTACTACTACATATATTGTAAAAACTTGAATTTGGTGTAAAAATTGCTTTGCAACGATATGTATCGTGAAAAGCGCTATACAAATAAATTTGAATTGAATTGAATAATGACAATTTTAATAACTGATCTAACTAACTGACTGACTAACTAACTAACTAAACCCCCCTGAAATAACTTTATAAACATATTGAAATGTGTATACAGTATAAAATTTGAATGCATTATAAAATACAGAAATTTTCATAACTAAATAAAAACGAGTTTACACTGAAGTAAAATGACTAAAACTTTTTTTTTTACATATTAAAATGACTAAAACTTTTAAACTTAATAAAAAAACAAAAAATCCAGTTAAATATTAAGAACTGCTCTAACAACATAAATAAATAAATAAATAAATAAATAAATAACTTTGACACTTAAAAAAGACAGTAAAAATCCTAATGACAATTTTAATAACTGCTGTAACTAACTGACTAACTAACTAACGCCCCTGAAATAACTGTATAAAAATATTGAAATGTATAAAATGTGAATGCATTATAAAATACAGAAATTTTATTAAGTGAATAAAAACGTTTTTACATTTTGAAATAAAAAATATATGTAAAATATATGTCAAAATATATAAATAAATTAAAATAATTAAAAAAAAATAAACAAATACGTACATACATACATACAGAAATAATTTACACAGTGTAACATTTTTTATACAGTATAAAAATACTGTAATTTTCCTAACTGAATTAAGAAGAGTTTTTTTTTTTTTTTTTTTTAAGATTTATTTTTGGCATTTTCACATTTGTTTTGACAGGACAGTATAGCAGTGACAGGAAACAGGAGAGAGACAGAGAGGTGGGATCGGGAAAGGTCCAAGAGCCGGGACTGAACTCGGGAGATGCAGAGCGCAATGGCGCTACATGTTGGTGCGCTGCCCACAAGGCTATCGGCACAGACTTAAGAAGAGTTTAAGTTGAAGTAAAATAACTAAAGCTTAAAGGAACCGTATGTAGGATTGTGGCCAAAACTGGTACTGCAATCACTTTCAAAATACTGTAGAACGGCGTATCCCCTCCCCCTCCCCCCTGACTCGAGGTTGCCAGCTAAGCTGCAGGATTCCGCAGGAACGTAGGCTGCTACAAGGAGCTTCCAATGGCAAGTGATGAGTCCTACACAATAAGTTTTTTTTTTTCTTCTGTTACTTATGTTTATGCTTCACGAGAGATGTTTTGCGAAGTAATTATGTGTC
>JAHKKF010532854.1:0-10235 GCA_019740295.1 Labeo calbasu
TTTGAAACTATTACTTTAAGGGTTTTCAGATGTCCATAGAAACCTCAATCTTCAATGTATAAGCATCAAACTTGGTAAATGGTCTGATATGTACCATGTCTTTCACATCCTTTGATATCAGACAATAGAGTCTGATGGATGTTGAGATATTAAGGTCCAAAAATGGACAACAACTATTTACACCAATGTTCAGAGCAATATTTCCCATGAATGACACCAGGTGTGAACATGAAACTTTTTTTTTTTTTTTGAAAGAGCATGTTCTTATTGATAAAATATAAAAAAAAATTGGGATCAAACAAATCTGAGGAGGGGAACTTTTCCAAAATTTGATGATTCCAGCTGGAATGACCCAAATGTACTTTTCTTTCAGCCTGAGGTGAATTCATTTCACCTTTGGTGTAAAAGCACTTTTACATTAGAATTGTTTTATATTAAAAACAAAGAAGCAAGCCTTGGCCAGATTTTAAAAATAACGCAAAAGTAAAACAACATTACTTTCCATAAAAAAGTAACTAAGTAACGTAATTAGTTACTTTTTCAGGGAGTAATGCAAAATTGTAATGCATTACTTTCAAAAGTAAATTTCCCCATCACTGTCTATGATACGCATCAAGAATCTCCATTCCATTTTTCCTTTTAAACATAATTTATTAACAACTCAACAACAGTTCCAAAACAGCCACAACAGGCTTATTTGTTAGCAAGCTGATACCAGAAGAGAAGCTGCAGTTTCATAATACATGAATTACACTAACAAAAACAGTAAAAGGCTGCAAATCTTTTTTTGTTTGTTTGTTTGTTTTTTATAACACTTGAAATGCAATTTACAATTTGATTTATTTATTTTACAAAGCTTAACCTGCCCATGCCAATCTTATAGGCATTATTTTACCTTCGTACTAAACAATACAGCTACTTCCTGCAACAGTTCATTAATCTTATTTTTGGACAGTTCGGCCGCTCATAAACATCAAAACCATTTTAAGACTTACCTTAAAAGAACCCTCGAGAAAAGTTTCATATTTGAAGTGAGCGAATTCGAATTCTGAGAACTGTAAACTAGCGGAACTAAGCGCTGTAGTCTGCGCCTGCAAGCATTCTTCTTCTTCTTACTCGTTTTTATTGGCAGTTCGCATTCTTAAATAGAGCATTACCGCCATCTACTGTGGGCAATGGATCAGAGACTATTATATTATATACTAGCATATCCCTATTCCCAGACTTTTCAGGACTCGGACTTTCGATGTTCCTGCGTGTTCAGCTCCTCCATCTACAGCCCAGATCCCACCTGCAAGCATTACCGATTAGATTACAGATTGGACTAGATGGATGAGGTCACGAGAATCACATGCGTAGGGCGTTAACCGTTTTGTCAAGAGACTGCACAGAGCTGAAATTTAATCACTTATAATTTACAGCAATAAAACAGGGATGAATTAGTGCAGTGTGCAGTAATGCTGATCTGCATTAAGGCTGATGTTGTAGATATGTGATGGATACTAATAATAGTAATAATCCAGAGATTAGTATTATTTTATTATTTAAGCTTTATTTATCCAGAAAAGACTCTCTGAGATTAAAAATCTCTTTCACAGGAGTGTCTTGGCCAAAATGGGCAGCAATTTCATCGTAAATTTACACAACACAAACTAAGAGCACTTAAAACAATTACAGATCATTGAGTCATCTTCCATTGCCAAATGACTGTTTTAAACTGATCCAAAGACAGCCAATTTTGTAATTTCAATTTCGATTGGAGAAGATTCCAGTCAGATGGCATACATAAAAGTTTTCTTATCCAGTTCATTTCAAACAGAAGGAAGAAGATATTTGTACTCTTTTACAATTTTTTTATACTTGAAAAGAACATATACTTGGTTTTATCAGCATTCAGAACAAGTTTTAAATTTTAAAGCCGTGATTGAATGACATCAAAAGTGGACTGAAGCTTATACAGAACTTGCTATCCAGAAGAAGCACTACAATACATGACAGAATCATCTGCATAAAAATGAAAGTTGCTATCCAGAATGTCATAATCAAGACTGTTATAAAAGGTAAATATAAGGAGCCCCAGCACAGATCCTTGGGGAACACCTTTGGCAATCTCTAATGAACCAAATAGTTTACCATCAGAGTTCTTCCACATAAATAATTTTTAAACCAAGAAATAACATGACTTGATAAACCAACACTGTTCAATCTATGCAGCGATATTTCATGGTCCACTGTGTCGAAAGCCTTTGATAAATCAATAAAAAGGGAAGCAAAAAAAAAAAAAAAAAAAACACATTATTAATCGATCCCACAATATCATTTAGAACTTCAAAACAGCTGTTGTAGTACTACATTTTACAGATTAGACAACACTTTGTTCGCATTCAAATAACATGTCAGCTGTTCACAAATAAGGCTTTCTAACATTTTTGATAAAACAGAGAGATTAGAAATTGGTCTGTAATTATCTATTAGTAGTAGGATCTCCCCCTTTTAATAAAGGAACAACAAAAGCTGATTTCCAAATTACCAGAATGACACCAGTATTTCAATATTATATTAAGATGTGTAAAATATGGTTTTGAACTTTATGTTTACAGTGCACATATCTATACAACTCTGCTCTCCCCCTTTTCCAGCAGGGTGCAGTATTCATCTGGTTTGATGATTATCTTCATGTCCATTTAGATTTATCTATATCACGGTACTGGGGAATTTTATCATGATTTATCATCAAATTATTGTTCCATCCCTAAAATAAGGTAATCAAACATCCCCTCAAAATATCATTTCATAAATCAGTTCAACAAATGTTTATTTACATACTGTTCACTGTGTGTAGGCCTTTTAAGCCTGAGAATATATCACCCAGAGTTTGATTAAAATTTGACTGTGAGGCTTTTTAACTTGGAAAGGATCTTTTTCAGTTTATTCTCATTAGAATAAGTCTGTTCTGTCTCCAGTCTGGACTCTCGAAGCTTTGCCTCGTAAAAACGCTTGTACTCATTCAGTCTTTCCTCCAGCTTCTGCTTCTCTTCAGCAAATGTGGCCTTCAGTTCTCTTTCTTTGTCTTGTAATTTTTTCTCATATTCTCGTCTCAGCTCATCTTCTTTAGTTTTCAGCATGAGCGCTACATCTTGGTAAGAGTCACTTGTGTAATATTGACCTTCGTTAGCTGAGACCATGTCGTCTACTTTCTCCAGCAGCTCCACAACCTGATTACGATCCTCCATATCTTTATTGTTGAAGACGTGATATCTTCCCCCACAGCGACTCAGGAATTTATTCAGGTCCTCACCGGCTTCACTGAGGTGTTCCTCAATTTTGCCGTCCAGTTTATCACCGTGAGTGAAGAGGACGATTGTGTGTTTATCTGCTTCTTCTCCGAATATGGCTCTGATCTTCTCCACTGATAGTCCCTCCTCTTCAGTAAACCGGCCAAATTTAATGACCAGGATGATGGCGTGAGGTCCAGGTGCCGTCATATTTATGCACTTACTGATCTTTTCTTTCAGAAGTTCCTCCTCTGGAATATCGGTGTCAAACATGCCTGGTGTATCTACCAGAGTAATTTCTCTCCCTGCTAAATTTTCAGTCACTTTGCCACACTCTTTGGTTACAGATGAACCACTTTTTGCAGCTCTGAAGACTTCCCTGCCCAGTATGGTGTTTCCAGAGGAGCTTTTACCTGCTCCAGTCAGTCCAACCAACACCAGCCTTCTCTGGGACACTGAAAAAGAGTGGGAGGATACGATCATGTGCATACAAATGAAACAAATGAAAGGCCTTATTAGGCCTTAAGTAAGCAAATGCAATTATTGTGAACATCTGTATGTGTACACTTACAATTTGGACGATCAAAATCACCGCTATCCCTTCTACCTACAAAAAAATGAGTAGACATTCGGTTAATTCTAAATTTTTGTTTTGCAGTAGTTTTACTTGCTTGGCAGTCAATTACTGGACCATTTCAAGTCTTATGTCTGCGGTAGTTATTGGTGAAACATAATGCCATCATAGTGTTTCACACATTGCCAGGTTAAGGAATAAAGGTGAACTGCACTTGAGTCATCAGAGATTCAATTATTGTTGTGCAGAAAAAATATACTTACACTATTTCAGATCCTACAGACTTTCTACAAAACAGGCTATTTACAGTTTGATATCTTGTTATATTCGTTATTAATAAATAGACTGAGTGACACTAAGAAGTTTTATGTATAACTTGAATTAAAAATAGTATTGTATTATATATATATATATATATATAGTCCCTAATGGCCTTACATAGTTGTAGGAAACACATATCATGCCAAGAACCTTATTTTGACTAAAAATGTTTTATTCATTTTTTTATTCATTCATTCTATTTAGTATTTATTTAATTTTATGCAAACTCTGTTTAATCTGTTGGTGTTCAACATTGTTTCAGAAATGCAAACAATTAAAGAGATTGAAATTTCACATTCATTTGGTTGGTTTTGTGTTGTTTAAGTTGAAGAAAAGAAATATTACATTTTTTTTTTTTTTTTTTTTAAAAAAGGAAATTTTATCATTAAATTAGTTTTTAAAAGATTTTAAAGATACAATTTCACATGAGTTTGATTTAGAATAATTTAGATGGTCAGTTTACACCCAGATGGTTCAAATTACCCCTAACCTGGGGCAAAATCAACCACAGAGACACTTTTTTTGTAATGAGAACACATTTATTTAGAAACTTTTGTCATGGGTGTATTGTGATTATTTACAATTACAGGAACCGCTTTACATCCTGAAATTACTTTTGCACTCATTTGTCTCATTTTCCCTTAATCTTGAGGACCTCATAAGTAAAATATGGCTCATCTTACCCCACTCACGTAATGTATTGCAAATATGTTTACATATCAACTTCATTCTGCACTTTTCCATGGAATGCGAATCGAACCACACTAGTTCTTATTAGGCGCTACTCAAACTCTGGTTTAACATTAAGCAGGTGAGAAATGGACAGACTTATTTGATCCATTTTAGATCACTTCACAGCCTGCCTGCCTTTTTTTAATTCAACAGCTTAGTTTCATGCCGTGTTCTTTTATTGTAAATGCATTAAAGTTCACTAATAATCTCATTGATATTTTAAATAAAATGACAGACGACATAAATCAGCGTACACGGTTCTAGTGTTGCCCGTTTTCTAAAGTAAACACTTTACATAGCGTGTGCGCTGCAAATCGAAAGTAAAACAGTACGGAGCTTCTGTGGTAAAACACTTGTGTGCCCTAAATAGATTCCACAAATTATTGTCAGTATAATTATTATGACCAAAAATAATCTTAAAATAAAGACAAAACACTTACATTTTCCCTCTTTTGCAGGGCTTGAGGACGCCATGGTGCAAAACAAGGAAACACCTCTAGGTAATGGTGAATTCTTCTTCTTGTTTCTTCTTCTTCGTCGTCTTTTTTAATGGTGGGTGGCAACCGGCATTTAAGGTGCATATCCGCCACCTACTGTCCTGGAGTGTGGGCCAGAAATATAAGCATCTTATCCCGACAGAAATCATCCCAAAAAAAAAAAAAAAAAAAAAAACACTTTACTTTAGCTTCTTTCTGCCTTTATAATAACTTCACCTATCAATTAAATCCTTTTCATTAAACCAGTTTCTTTCAAAAAATTAAACAAAGCTCGAATTATCTGCTCTCCAATTTTAAATAGATTTTTAAGGTTCAACATGTTTTCCCCAAACTTCTTTAATTCCTCTTTTAATTTTATCCTTTGATTTTCATATTTGACACATTCACTAATCACATGTTCGGCTGATTCCTCTCCCCTTCCACAATCACACATACCTGAAGGGTGCTTTTTCAATAAAAACATAGTTTTATTTAAACCAGTATGTCCTAATCTCATCCTTGAAATAATACTACTTTCTCTAGTACAACGACCTGTAGGTTTCATTTTCCCTACTTCTTGCATAATATTGTATAAATGTCGCCCTTTCTTCCCTTCATCCCATTGTCTCTGCCATGTCTTCATAATATAATTCTTTATTTTTGCTTTAGTTTCAGCTTTACTTACAGCCACTTCCGTAATTCTCTTCTTCTTGTTTTATGGCGGATCGCAGACTTATAAGTGCATTACCACCACCTATCTCTCAAATGGACCACGGACACTCTAACAACCAAATTTCCTGATTAACCAACCCACATGCAACCCTACTTGATTCTTGTACCCGTTCAGAGTCTTCATAGAGCTTCATCCGGCGCTGCGTGTTCAGCTCCTCCGTCCACCCTCAGCCCTCTTGGCGGGATTAAATTAGGGAAAAAACGAACAAACAAACAAAAAAAGACACCTTATACTCGCTTGTGCAACCCCGTACTTGCCAAATATTGCAACAACAGTGATTTAATATTACTACCTGAATTTAATAAATTCTTAATTGAAAACTGCTCACCTTTATTCTCTAATTCATCCTTCAGCTCATTTCTTTCAACAGTATATTTCCTACAGTACATTATAACATGTTCAGCTGTTTCATTAACGTCACATACCTCACAGAGCCCTGTTGGATGTTTGCTTATTAAATGCATTGAACTATTCAACCTCGTATGCCCCAATCGTAACCTTGTAATTATGTTCTCCTCAGCTCTGCTCCATCCTGATACTCTTCCCTTACCCACTGTTGACTGTATTTGATACAAATGCCTGCCTTTGGTATCAGTGTCCCAATACTGCTGCCATACTGTCAAAATGTTCTTTTTGATAATTGATTTAATTTCTGACCTACTAAGGGGGATCTGGATGTCAACTTTTCCTCATTCTATGGCTTTTTTTGCTAAATTGTCTGCCTCTTTATTACCTCTCAACCCAATATGAGCCAGAACCCACAAAAACTGCACTTTTATACTGTTTTGCTTAAGTGAATATAATTCTTGAATAATCTCTATTATCATATCTTGTCTTGTTTCTGACTTCTGTTCAATCAAACTTATTAGAACTGAACTAGAATCTGAACATATTATTGCCTTGGATATTTTAACTTTACAAATTCACCTTATTGCCATATTTATCACAAACATATCTCCAGGATACACTGACAAACAGTCTGATATCCTATTGTTCTTATTCACTTTTAACTTGGGTATTACAAATGCAGAACCCACATGACTTAATTGTTGTCTTCTTATCTGTAGAGGCATTTCTCCCATCTCTACTTGAAGACACGCCCCACAACAAATTCTTAGGGCTTGAGACTGAATTCTATCCAACTTAATTAAATTTGATTTGCTTGCAGAGCAGTATACTAAACAACCATAATCCAGTATAGATCTTATCATAAATATATATATATATATATATATATATATAGTTTTTAAAGCCATTCTATCTGCTCCCCATTCCTGACCCGATCGATATACACCTCATAACATTCACTACCCGCTTACATCTTCCCACCATCTTTTCTATATGTTCTCTCCAGGTTAATCGACTGTCAAACCATACTCCTAGAAATCTCACTATATTTACACGTTCTAGTTCTTCATTATATAATTTTAACTTAATATCTACATTCCTCTTTGTATTTGTAAAAAGTATTATTTTTGTCTTTTCCACTGAAAACTTAAAACCATTTCCCTTTGACTATTTTTCTACTTCATCTAATGCAGATTGCATTTTCTTTATATTATACTCCATATTCTTTCCTTTAAACCAAAGAGCCCCATCATCAGCAAACAATGATTTCCCCAAACTTGTATGTACCCTTGAGAAAACGTCATTAATCATGATGATAAAGAACAGTGGACTTATTACACTGCCCTGTTGTGTTCCATTATCAATTGCTCCTCTGGAGGATATTTCTCCACCAACTTTCACCCTAATACTTCTTCCCATTAAAAACTCTTTAATTCAATTGTACATTCTTCCTTTTATATTCATCTTTCCTAATTTAATTAATAATCCTTCTTTCCACAACATATCAGACGCCTTTTCTATATCGAACAGTAATGACACTTTCCTTATGAATGCTTTCCTTATTTCATCTTCTAAAGATACTATTGAGTCCAAAGTCCCTCTTCCACACCTAAACCCACTTTGATAAGGAGAAAACCAGTTTCTTTTTTTCCAAATGATATGTCAGTCTATCAGTTATCATCCTCTCCATTACCTTACATAAATTAGAAGTTAAAGCTATTGGACGATAATTCATAGGACTACTTGGATCTTTCCCAGGCTTTTTAATAGGTATAATTAATGCTTCCTTCCAACTTTGAGGAAGTATACCTTCCATCCATATTCTATTGTAAAATGATAAAATCACCTTCATAGAACTTTCACTAAAATGCTTCATCATACAATAACTTGCTCCATCCATTCCTGGAGCAGATTGTCTCATTCTCCTTACTGCATTCCTTAATTCACTCATAGAAAATGGTACATCTAGCAAATTATTTTCAGCCACTTTTTTCCCCATTAAATCTGGATAGTCCTTTAACACATCTTTCCTTATTTCCTTACTCTGCTCAGTCAAATTTTCTGAGCTATTTACTTTAATAAATGTCTTTAAAAACATTTCCACTTACTCTCCATCCTCCACAGCTATCTCTCCTTCCATACTCAAAACTGGGTATTCCTTATTTTTTTTGGATCCCTTTCATTTTCTTAATCATCCCCCACACCTCCTCTATTGGTGTATTCTTACCTATCTCATTACAGTATGACTTCCAGTACATTACCTTAGCTTTCCTTACTGTCCTTCTTACATTGGCTTGTGCTCGTTTATAGTCTATTAAATCTTGAAAATTATGGGTTTCCCTGACTCTTCTAAATGCTTTCCTTTTCTTTCTTATAGCTACACTCTTCATTCCACCATGGAACTATCTTGTTCTTTCTTCCTCCTACACTCTTCAGGTATATACTTATTTGCTGCAGTTTGTATTACTTGTACTATTGCTTCACTAATATTATCTACTGACCTGTCTGATTCTATTATAACATTCTTCAATCCCTCTTCACTCAAACTCATAAATTCTTCCCAACTCGCTTTGTCATACTTCCAATTACCAGTACCTCCATTACTTATACCACTTCTTCTTGCATTTACTCTTAACGTTATCATTATAGGATAATGATCACTCCCAATAGTATCTTGTCTCATTATTTCCCATTCAGTACTCCCTGCAATTGAATCAGACACCATTGTCAGATCAAGCACAGACTCTTTACCGGTTGCCACATTTATCCTTGTATTACTCCCATCATTTAAACATACCAAGTTCCTCCTGTCTATCATATCTTCCACCACCAATCCATTACCATCTGTCACTAAACCTCCCCATAACATACTCTGTGCATTAAAATCCCAACACCAAATCACCCTATATCTTCATTTTGACCCTCTATTTGTTCCAGTTCATTCAACATTAGTTTCTTACATGGATTGTAAAAGTTTATTATTACATAATTTAATCCATTCACCCACACTTCCACTACCACATTTTTTTTTTTTGTTATTCCTTTGCCTAACATTCTATATTGTATACCTTCCTTAATCAAAGTTATACACCCTCCACCATTACCTTCCCCACGATCTCTTCTCTCACCAACATATCCTTTTATAACAAAATCAACCTTGGGTTTAAGCCACGACTCTTGATATCAGACTCTTTACCCATGATATATCCTTTACTCCTAAGAATCTCTCTGCTGCTCTGACTATAATTTGAATCTTAATTGTTTTCTTTTCTGTCTGGGCGGTACAGTTTACTACCTCAGCTATGAATAACAAAAAATTTACTTTGCTCACAATCAATGAATCCTCTTTAATCCTACCTTCCACCTCTGAAGTAACCTCTTTCCTATTCTCCTTGTGCAAGTCTTTTCCCTTTCTCTTTATGCCTTGCATCAGCCACTTTAACAGCTTCTGCATATGTTATATTCTTCTTAGCTTTCTCATTCTGTACTTCAATAGCTGTTTTCCTCACCTCACATCCCCCAAACGCAACACTGTGATCTCCTCCACAGTTGCAACACTTAATCCCTGCTCCTTCACATTTCCCATAATCATGTTCCCCCCCCACATCTTGCGCATCTTTTCCTAGACTTACACACTGTAGCCACATGCTCATACTTTTGACAATTATAGCACCTTAGAGGAGGAGGCACAAAAGGCCTAACTGTGTAACTAATAAATCCAAGTTTGACCTTATCTGGCAGAACATCACCATCAAATCTAAGTTCAACTGAAAGAC
>JAHKKF010532857.1:0-15590 GCA_019740295.1 Labeo calbasu
ATATATTTGAGAGAACATCACATAAGCTGACTTCATAAATTGATGTTGATTTTCGTAAAATGTTGTTGGTGTGTCTTATTTTATTTATTTATTTTTTATTATTATTATTTTTTACTTACCGTTATAGTGATTAATGTTCTGTTTGGTTGGACACTTGGAACTTTGCTTTTCTTATTATAATTTGTTTCCTATTGATGCAGCAATGCAACATGAAATCATAATTTTTGATTTCAAGGGAAGAAAAGTAATAAGAAGGTTGTTTTTAGAAGGTAACCTTCTAATTCTTATGTTTTGATTAGCTAAATCTTTTAATTCTTTAGCTAATGTATTTTTCATATTTATTAATGATCTTTCACAATTTTATTAATCTTCATAAACACCTTGAGAAACTTTATTGGTTGAAACAGTCCTTTTGTATTTGTGGTAATGTGCTCAAGTCACAGACTTCAACATTCAGCACGTGAATCAATAATGGTAACAATTCAATTTTATTTATTTTTATTAATTGTGACAATAACCATTATATTATTTTATTTTCTCTTTTTGTTGTGCTACTACTGACACAAGTCAGTAAATAAAATTAGCAAATAAAAACAACAAAAGTAAAACAAAGCAACTGCATAATTTATTCATGCCGCAATGCACTCTGGGAGTCAGTGAGTAGCTATACTAAGTCAAGTGTAAGCCTAAAGTAAATGATTAAGTACCCCCTACAGTTCTTTTTTAGTTACTAAGCATTTGTATTAGCATTTTAGTTACTATTTCACTTTACTTAGTTTTTTTTAAGGCAATCGGTTTGCATGCTTTTTTTAAGTAAGCCCAACTAATTGGATTTTACAGTGTCGAAAGTGTAGAGAGAGTGTAAACCAGAGACTGTGCAGTGTAGAGAGCTTCGCTGATTATAATGGTTCTTTGTGAGATCGCGATGAACTAAGATGAGTGACAGCTTGCACAGAGTTTGTAAATGAGATACTGATTTAATACAGCAGTTAAATAAACAAGAAGTTAATATTAAGTGCCTAACCTAGTCTGACTAAAACACTACTGCCTGATTTTGCTGTAGTTCATGGAAACAAAGTCACAACTGAGCCGCTGCACATGTCCATTCAAACACAGCTGTAAAATGAACGTGCGTTTTTAAACGGATCTAGTGAGTCAATGAATCAGTTACCCATTCAAAAAGTCACTTGCTTTATTCCTGAATGAATCAGCCGTTCGAAGGAATCAAATGAATGATATGATTCAGTAATTAAAACCGCCACCTACTGGCAGGTTTAGTTTAATTCTTAAAGTATCTTCTTTTCAGTTATTTAAATCATTTAATATTTCTATATTCAAAATGTTATACTCAAAACATTAATCTCAAAATGAATTTATGAATCTAATTGCACGGATGCCACCTCTGAGCCTCATTAAACACATGAAAATACACCTACAAGACACTTTTGTGTTCTTCTGTTTTGTTAATACTGATTTAATTTGATTGATAACTTATTCTTATTCTGTTGTTTTAATTAGAAATAATAATAAAAAGAAGCTTATAAAATATATATTTTTTTAAAAATTGACATAAAAGATGACATACTTCTAATAAAGTTAAAAAAAAATGCCATTACAAATGTAAAAACAAAATCCCCCTCTAATTCACCTTAAGGAGTCAAATATCAGCTCATAATGGGAAGGCTAATGTTTAATCAGACTTTTTGATTATTGATTAGAAGGTGCTCCTAAAATTTTGACTGTGCTCCTAAATTTCTTAAGTGCTCCTAAAAAGAAAAGTAAGCGTAGAGCCCTGATGGATTTATTGCATTTTCGGGAAAAAACATAATCAGTTTTTTATAATAAATCTCTGAAAATTAAAATCTGCATTTAAATTTTTAATGTTATTATAACCCAAAGATGCTATGTGAAAGTTTAAAACAGAAAATAGTGGTTTTCATCTCACCACTTTCTTGGTAAAGAAAACACATTTTTACTTAAATTAATCAAAATGGATTTATAGCGTTTTGCAACCGAACTCTTCACATATACATTGAACCAATTTCAGTGTGGGATCAACTTCCTTTTTCACCCAGTTACCACTTAGTGTGATGATTTTTGTAGAATTGTTAGAATTCTTACAGGAATTCGTATAAGAAATGATGCATTATGAATCATTATTTATGATTTATTTAATTATTACTTTTCATATGATTATGTATCCAACATATGATTATGCCTTCTATCATTTGAAGTATTACTCTGTGTGTGCTATCAGAGGTAAGTGCTGCTTAAACTGAACTTCATTCATCTTCATTTGGAGTGATCAATATTCTCACAGTCCCTCTCAATCCATTGTCTGTCATCAGCTTCCAGGCTGACTGGGCTGGGAAGCCCCCGCATCCCACCTCGACTGGGTACAGCCATGCCTGCCAGCCTCTGTCCCTGCAGTCCTGCACCAGGTCTTTATAGCGTTCAGATTTCCTTTCAAATGCCTCCTCCCACCCCTCTTCCCACAGCACCGTAAGGTCCACTAGGATGATCTTCCTTCCTGGACCGCATCGGGTCTTAGGGTAGTATGGACGACATCTGGGAACTGAAGCCTGCTCTTCGGGTCTACCCTAAGCTCCCGTGCTTGGCCAGACTTCTGGAGGCTTACTCTGGATGTATGGGGCCCTGGTAGCTTTGTCCCCTCTTTGACGAATGTTATACCAGGTGGTGGCTTGCTCTTATGTTGCCATTTCCTGGTAGTCTCCTCCCACTTTCGTCCTGACCTAGTTTTTAGACCAGCTTCTGGTATGACCACCCTGCACTTTGCTTCTTGGAACTGCTCAACCAGGGAAGAGAGGGGTAGCTGTAATTGCCCAGATCTGATATGCAGCACGACTGATGTGAAGCCTGGAGGGACTCCCAGCCACCGTCTGAGGTGTGAGTTGATTTTACGTTCCACTCTTTCCACTGCTGTAAGTGGGACCTCATACACTCACACACTGAACTTAAAATTTCAGCTTCAAGTTATTATTTTTATTGCTTATGAATAAATGTGCAGCTTTCATCTGAAGTGGATCTGATTTTGCATCACACTGGAAGAAACTGCCCTCCGACTAAATTTAAAATGATGTTACAGTCTTGACTAGTTTGTTGTCTAATCGATATCATGATACTCGCTGGGTAATAAGATTTTAGTTTTAAGGACAAAATTTAGAATTCTAAGGTTCTGTCTGCATTCTGAGCACTTCTGAGCATCAAGGTTTGTGTTCCATAGATTTCTGTAAATAGAACCATTTTTGTTTTCTAAAAAAAGAGCCAAAATGTACACAGCTTACAAAAGAAACATCACATAATGTAAATAAGCTGTCACCGAATAAGAATATGTGGATAACAAGATTTTGACAAAAATGTCAGATAGAACCAACCATTCTGACCATCGTTGGAAGTATGTGATCACATTTCTGGTTTGAATTTTCCTTCTGCTTTTTCTCTCTTTTTTGACTCATTAAAACATCAAGACTATCATCGTGATTATTTTTTTTTTCCAAGTTTAAAATAATATGATAAAATGGATAGTTCGGCCCTTGATTCTGATTAAGCTGCGTTCAAAGCTGTTGTAAATTACTCTACAAACACACATCTTTGTTTATGTCTGTGTGTTGCTCAGCAACCACTGCAACCACAACCGTTTCTGAGGAACAACATTGTTTGGCGGAAAGATAACGGTTTTATTTCGCGTCATGCCTAACCACGCCTCTTGGCTGTTATAAGTTCACTGTAAACGGCTTCTTTGGGCTTATTGCTTTAATACAAAATATTATGGAAAAATTTGCACAATAAAAACATCACAGTAATCCATGAGTAATCCACACCATTTATACATGATGATGTAATACAACACAAAAATATGTTCTGCTTTCCATACACAGATGACAGCAAAAATGTCTGTATAATGTTATATTTGATATTTGATTGTAGGTGGCATAGGTCTGTGGTTCTCAGTCCTGCTTCTGGGGAACACATTTTGTGTGTCTCCCTTATTTAACACACCTGATTCAGTTCATCGTCTGGTTAGCGGATAGCTCACTTAACTGAACTGACTCGGATAAGAGACACACGCAACATGTAATAAATACAGCCATTTAAAAATGTCATCAGGCACTTTGGGTCCAATAGAAAAGTCCAATATAAAATACATTTTGTGTTAACATAATTATGTAGTCCACAAGAGGGCAATATTGATGTGTAGCTGAATTTGACTGTCTAAAGTTGCTCACATCTACAACCTTAGATATCTGTTCCTGTGGATAAAATCAAGCTTTGATCATGCAGTATCTGTAAACACAGAGCTCAGAGAACATGTGGGCAATATTAGTGACTATATTAGCACAGTCGCTCTGTATGTGGACACGCTAACCACGAGGCTATCGGCGGCAACACAATTACGATGCTTTTAGCAAAACCTGCACTGTAAGAAAAGGACTAAATACACTGAAGGGATCTTCTGTATTGGCTTTTCATTTTGAATTATGCATTGCATTGTGTAGTGCTTTAGGGTTGAAAGAAATATCTGTAAAATGTAGTGGTAATTTTCTGCCAGGACTTAGGACATTATAATTTATTTTTTTCTTTCGTTCTTTCTTTAGTGATTGATAATAAAATAGTCTGCTAACTAAATACTTACTTAACCGAAAGTACAATAAAAAGAAACATTTAAAAAGGCATATTGCACTTGCATAAACTTATGGAAAAGCACAGAGAAAATGTAATTATAGTAACAGCTGTCATTACTAAAACATTACTACAATCGACAATTTTGGATCTTTTTATTTTTCAATTTTTGCATATGTATGTACATCGTCTTATAATATGAACAGCTTTATTAAATTTACAGAGCTGGCACAGACATTTAGGCAAAGACCAAAAACCAATATTATCTACAAATACACTACAGAACAAGCACCACAGCAATAAGATCATCATCGGTCCGAGTAAAACTGACTGCTACTGTAGGATTCGGTCTAAATACTGCAGTGTCATCCACAGATTCACACACAGTCTCACTACCAGTAAAACTATGGGGAAAACATCTCGACATCACAGAAAGAGGTTTCTAGAAAATAGTTTGCAAAAGCACTTTCGGTATGAGTAAAAAAAATAAAACTAGTCCAGTAAAAAATCAGACACAGAACAAACAAGGCAAATGCTTAAAATATGACTTCAACACAGCACATCATCTTCTCCAGGCACACTGATCGTGTCCATCTGCCACTTCTGGAAATATGAAATCACAGCGCTATCAGACATATATAAGTACAACATAGCTTCCCTGCCACCGTTATGCATCACATGTAACATTTCTCCGGTAAAGCGTTCTCTTTGACATTATAGTGTAGCTAAAAACGAACTATTTTCATAGACCTGTGGATGCAGTTGTTTGGGTGTGATTTCAGCTTCTTTTATCACAGAAAGTTCTAACGCCCCCTAGTATCAGAAGTTGGCTAAATCTGCAGTGTGCCCTATTGTACCAAATTTTGTTAAATACAAACGTCACTTTCTGTCGTCATACACTCACCCTCGTGTCGGTCCAAACATCTGCAGAATCTTTCTTCTCACGGTTGACGGATCGATCGTTGTAGCAATAGGGGATCTTGCAGAACGTGCCCCCTTTTTATGCCCTCTTAACTGATCGAAGACCGTGACTTAAACTAGCTGTGTAGTTGTGAAATAAACCTGTCTCTGTAAAACATCTCTGGCACTTTCAGCCTAAATCGCCCTGTGATGATCAATGCAATTCAATAACATCTCCACAGTGTTTTTTCTGTTTCTTCGTCTCATTTGTATGTTCTCTGCTTTCTTGTCTTTACCTGTGAAGTCTCGTCCAGCTACACATGAGTTCAGCTAAATAAAAATGTCTTCATTTAAACTAATCTAAAAGGAGGATCTGGAGATAAAGATGGGAAATGAGGGGAAATGCAGTTCTGTTTCTCTGTTTCTATCTATGTCAACAACATGCCCTTCAAGACGCAAACAAAGAGAGAGAAAGAGAGAGACAGGATGTATGTGGTGACAGGGATGCTCTATCACAGGATACATCACCATTTTCCCACCTTGCTCATTTACAATATTGTCAAACATACAGGAAACTTCAACATTCATCACAGAACTGATGTGCTCCTCATTCATCTGAAGGCTTTTACACGGCCCCTGGCCAAAAATAATTTTGTTTGCAGAGCTCAAATTGTGGCCTGTTAGATTATTGAAAACAGTTGTACTGCTTTAACCCTTTGTGCAGAGTCTAAGACTTCTAGAAAAATCTATATAATATCGGTTTATTGTGTGGGACTCATGTGTGCAACATATAAAGATCTGAAATCAAATGTTACGTACGAACAAGTTCACACACAAAAGGAATGACGCCACGGTGCAGCATTAATTCATAAACTCAAACTTCAGCCGTTCGTCCTGATATCTGACTCCAGATGAGCTGAAACTACGTTCTCTAATGTTCAGAGACATTTTGCGTGCTTTTGCTATTGTTGCAGAAATTGTCTTATTTTTTGAAGTGCTTATTTCCTGCCCTGTTTCATCATTTCCTGCTCAAGGGACAAATATCACATGCGTGTAGTAATTGCCTGAGAAACAATGCATGCAGCACAATGGAATCACTTTCTGTTTATCATGGGGCCATCAGCCGAGAGACGTGCGAGATGCGTCTGTGCGAAGCGGGCAAAGACGGGAGCTATTTAATTCGAGACAGCGAGAGCGTTCCCGGGGCCTACTGCCTTTGTGTTCTGTAAGTCCTCAAGAAATCTCAGCATTTTCTTATTTAGGCTCCAATGTGTCTCTCAGGTTAATCAAGCTAGAACAACAACAAAACAATTGTTGTGAAAATTCTTTTCACTCAGAAATTGCTAGTAAATTCCACAAAAAAAGGCAAATAGCACATTAAATGAAATATGACATTTTGAAGTAGAAAAACTGAAAAAAATGTGTTCGTGTACAAAAATAATTTTGGTTTTATTTGTAATGCGTAAATGTAAAACCATTTTTACAGTGTAGCCTGATGTTCAGAGTGTGTGATTTGACCTGGTTTTACTGGCTCCACAGGTGTAATGGTTTCGTCTACACGTACCGGCTCCAGAGAGACGCGGCGGGCTCCTGGGCGGCTGAGGTGAGGGACAAACATCAAACATATAAAGACGCAAACCAAAAATAACCCCATACACAACAGCAGATACTGACATTAAAAACACTCTAGCTTTGAATTGTCCTGAAATTGTCTTCTTTGAACATTTGTATTTCAGGCACTTATATGACTAATAATCATAGTAATTAATATCTGTATAATTAAGAAATGGTAGTATTGGTGTGTTTCCTCATTTGTAAGTTAGATATTTGTTTTTTGTAAATTGAATGAAAGCATTTGCTCAAAGAAAGAAAGATTGCGAATGAGTCATTCTCAGGAAGCCATTTGTGCCTGAGATTTTCAGAAAAACAGATTATTTATTATTATTATTATTATTAACATTTGTTCATTATCTGAGTTTGTGATTTCTCTGAGTTTGTTTATTATCTGAGTTTGTGAAAGAAGAGAAAGACATAGTAAGAGCCCACAGCATTGCTCTTGCAAAACGTGCTTTGTGCCTACATTTGACATTGTACAACAATGCATATATTAAAGGGACACACAAATTGGCTGATATTTTAATAAAAAACAACCATTTAAAGATCGTTTCTTCTGCATGTGTAACGAAGTTTGATATTGCGTTAATCTATCAGTGATAATTACACCACACAGCTGTGTGTTTCCTGAGAGTGACTCAAATTTATAGAGCTATAGAAATAGATTGTCTGGATGGGTTGAGATTGAAAAGAGCGATTATACCGAGAGAAATCTCTCAGCACTATCATCGCCCTCAGATATGAGCTGTTTTATAAAGCTAACATCTCAACCTGAAACTACACAACACTACAGCTACAGATCTGATACAGATGATGAAAACAATACGGGCAATGTCATGTTCTTACGCTAAACACACCAATTTCTAATTCTATAGAGCTGAAGTGATTGGAATAATTTTAGTTGATCTGCTCAAGTTCACCAGCTCCTTGCAAACTGATTACATTGATGTTTTTCTACATTCCTACATTTTTACATTGACGGCAACTACTGTTGCTAGCCGAAGTGTTACAACATTGTTGTTTATTTATTCACTTATATTTTCACAGACAGCACCAGGTCAGACAAAACGCTTGTTCAGGAAAGTCAAGAACTTGATCAGCGCCTTTGAGAAACCGGACCAGGGCATCGCCATTCCTCTCCTCTACCCCGTCACTGTCCAGAAGCCCTGCTAGAATGTTCCTCGTGACCATCAGCTGTAACCCTACAAAAACTACAAGCATGTGGACAATCTTACTGTACGATCGTACGTTTAATGCAATTTCATGATAACACGTGAATTTATGTATATATAAAATAATTTGTATAAAAGCAAAATCAAAAACCTCATTTTGTAAAGTGTTTTAATGTGGGAAACTGACAATGCTTCATCTAAAATGTATTTGATAGTGAGATGGAACAAATGATTTTTTTTTTTTTTTTTTCCTTTTCTAAAACCATTAGCCCTGTCCTGGGGTTATTCAGTTACTCGGGTTTATTGTCATTACTAAACCTGCGTATCATCATTTCATTCACATCTCAACAAGTGTGGACTTCCCTAAAGCATCATTTCAATTTGCATCCGAATAGAGAGCTGAATAAATTCTGGTAATATTATTTTTGTGGTGCCCTTTAATAATTCACACATCATTTATTAGGCTACAAGTTCATTACAATAATTCTCAATAATTATACAGAATGTTTTATGGTTCAGTGTCTACTCACAAAATGATGCTTAGCTGTAAAAAAAGAAGATAACTGTTTAGCTCTGAGTAATTGTAAGTCTTAATTTAGATCAGCGCTTTTCAAACCGATCCTGGAAGCACCTCCGCCCTGCACAATTTGTATGTCTCCCTTATCACAAACACCCAGTTCATGTTGTGCAGATGAGCTGAGACACACAAAATGTGCAGGACCGGTTTGAAAACCACTGATTTAGATCATATGAACATGTTTTTTGTTGTTGATTGTTTGTTTTTTGCATGGACAGAGTAAGAACATAGAGAGCTAAAGTGTTTCAAATGCATGTACACAGTTCAGTCGAATGATAATTGTTGCCTTCGTTAACACTGTTGTGTTTATTATGTTCATTACTATGCGTGCCTAATAATAGAATATTAGAAATGTATTTCAAATGAAAATAAAGACTCATAAATGTAAGTGCCTGTAGTTTAGTGTGAGGGGTATGTTTCAAGTAAAAACTATTATGCTTATGGAATAAACCTATAATGATACGAATAGCAGTGTGTGTGTGTAAACCCAGAGCTTGTATTGGAGGTTTGCATATTTAATTAGTTCATTATAAATTATTTAACATACTTTAGACATACATAGACATCTTGGGACTATTCTATAAAGCTACTTTGCAACAAAACTTTTGAAAATAAATTGAATATGAAAGTGCAAGTAATTGAAAAGGACATTACAATGGTTAAACTTAATTGATCATGTTTATTAAAAATAAAGATTAATAAAGTATATTTATTAGTATACTGTTGAATAGAAGTATCACACACTAGCCTGATTCTTTAAAACAGTAGTTACTGGTGTCACGGCAGAAAGGAGGAGCCGACCCATGCTCCGTACAGCCTGAAGATGCAGCCAGTAGAACATAGTCCCAATCTTTTCAGTGTGTTCTAGCACTAAGAAGAGCGTTACCCTCAAAACAAAACACTTCAGTAGGTGCCATTAACAGTGTGTGTTGGTCTTTTGAGCAACAGTGAACAGATGAGGACAGAATTAGCTTTTTGTGGTTAATAATACTTTTACACTAATAGTTAGCTTGTGCTGACAGTAGCTGAAAACATCAGTATTAAAGTTCAAATGTGTAATTTGGCATAAAGGAAAGTTATATTTTTAGACTACAACCATTTAGGCTTTAAAAAAAAGTGCAGTACACATAATCCATTCAGACTCCAAATGCTAAAGGCTTACAGATGTTTGTTTGTTTTGTTTTTTTTTCCACTTATGGACGCATGACATGGTCTTGAAGATGCGATGCTTAACTTCTGAGAAAACTGATCTGCGGTTTACAGATGACCCTTTGCTTCTATTTTATTGTTCCCCTTGCGTGTATTGAAAACCAATCAAACCATAGTAGACATTCAAAGGTCCACTGAAGCACAGACAAGCTCACACAATCAGCCACATCAGAGTGAAACGAAACAGAACAAACCACCTTTTTCCTGCTCCTTCCATTGTGCTTTGCTTTTCTGCTGTGGTTGCTTATTTCACACGTTATTAAACATATTTTCCTTTTCAAAACATACATTTAATCACGTTCCTAATCCAAAGACCGTAATACCACCTTTCAGCCACCCACTCACTGTCCTTTCATCTCAAACCAGCAGTTTATTCAATGCGATCGCCATCGCGCGCGAGGTGAAACGCTTCTCGGGTGGTAACTGAAAAATCCGACGTCTACGTGAAGCCTTTGGGAGTGCTAAAAAACATGACAATCTCATGGATAACTAAACTGATTTAGAGAACGCTGGTTTGATGGGGACTTTCCCTCCGATCGGTTACTTTGAAATGACTAGCATTTAAATGTCAAGCAATGAACTAGGTTTCAAATGAGCAAAGCAGTTCCTAATAACTAAATGCATTTATGGAGTGTAAAATCAAAACAAGCTTGTGCATTTACACAAACAACAATAAAATGCCAAACAAAATACAAAATATAATAGTCATAACTTGCTTGCAATTGGGTCATTCTGGCGAAACAAAACCATTTATGAGCAATGTGTGTCCTCAGTTTTACTGATATAGTGTACAGCATACTGCACTAAATTACATTATATTACTCGTTGGTCTTCCTCATCTCCTCCTGCCCGCTGGCTCCATTCTCAATACTCTTCTCCCTACATACCCCGCATCCCTCCTCTGCACAGTTCCACAACTCTTTTCCCATCTTTCCAAGATTTCATTAAACAACCTGGTTAAAAAACATTGTTGCCACCTCTTCTAAGCATCTCGATGCCTCCACTGGTATCTGGACCAACCGCCTTTCCACTGTTCATCCTTTTTATAGCTGCTTTCACTTGATCCCCACTAATCCCCTGGACTTCCTGATTCACTATTTCCACATCGCCCAACCTTCTTTCTTTTATTTTCTACATTCATCAGTTCCTCATCCACCTACTCAACACTCAACAGTCTCCTCACTACACAGCACATTTCCAGCTGCATCCTTTACCATCTTAACCTGTAGCACATCCTTCTCAGCTTTATCCCTCCGTCTAGCCAATTGGCACAGGTCCTTTATCCTTTTATCTTTTTTCTTTAACTTCTTCTTCCTTTCCTTTACTTCCTCATTCCAGCCTCTGTCTTCCTTTCTCCAGATGTCCAGATGTTATACCAAGTACCTTCCTAGCCTGTCTCCCTCACCACTACTGCAGTGGTCACCCAGTCATTCGGTAGCTCTGCACCACCACGGAGTCTCACCTCCTCACTGAATATCTCCCCAAGTATGCTCCAACCACCACTCTTTCCACCCTCACCACCACTTCATCCAGCTTCACCACCTGCGGGTCATATGCACTGATGACATTTATCATCACCAGTTCATTTTCCAGCTTTACACTCATCATCCTGTCAGACACTCTCTTCACCTCCAATTCCCTCTTTACATACTCTTCCTTCATTATTTACACCATTTCTTATTCCATCCACACCATGATGGAACAGTTTGAATCCACCTCCAATGCTTCTGGCCTTACTCCCCTTCCACTTGTACACAAGTACAATGCATCCGAAAAGTATTCAGAGTACTTTATTTTTTCCACATTTTGTTGTTACAGCCTTATTCCAAAATTTAATTCATTATTTTCCACAAAATTCTACAAACAATAGGCCATAATGACAACATAAAGGAAGTTTGTTTGAAATCTTTGCACATTTATTAAAACTGTGGGGGGAAAGCACATGTACATAAATATTCACAGCCTTACCTTAATACTTTGTTGAAGCACCTTTGGCACCAATTACAGTCTTTTTCAGTATGATGCTAAAAGCTTGGAACACTTATTTTTGGGCAGTTTCTCCCATTTATCTTTGCAGGACCTCTTAAGCTATCATCAGGTTGGATGATGGAGATGATGGAGTTTGATGATGGAGATGTTCAATCGGGTTCAAGTCTGTGCTCTGGCTGGGCAACTCAAGGACCTTCACAGAGTTGTCCTGTAGCCACTCTTTTGTTATCTTGGCTGTGTGCTTAGGGTCATTGTCCTGTTGAAAGATGAACCTATGCCCCAGTCTGAGGTCCAGAGTGCTCTGGAACAGATTTTCTTCAAGAATGTCTCTGTACATTGCTGCATTCATCTTTCCCTCAATCCGGAATAGTCTCCCAGTTCCTGCCACTGAAAAACATCCCCACAGCATCATGCTGCCATCACCATGCTTCACTCTAGGGATGGTATTGGCCAGGTGATGAGCGGTGCCTGATTTTCTCCAGACATGACACTTGGCATTCAGGCCAAAGAGTTCAATCTTTATTTCATCAGACCAGACAATTTTGTTTCTCATGGTCTGAGAGTTCTTCAGGTGCCATTGGCAAACTCCGGGCGGGTAGTCATGTGCTTTTTACTATGGAGTGGCTTCCATCTGGCCACTCTGCCATACAGGCCTGATTGGTGGAGTGCTGCACAGATGGTTGTTCTTCTGGAAGGTTCTCCTCTCTCCACAGAGAAATGCTGGAACTCTTTCAGAGTGATCATCACGTTCTTGGTCATCTCCCTGACTAAGGCCCTTCTCCCCCGATCACTCAGTGTGGCCACGCAGCCTGCTCTTGGATGAGTTCTGGTGGTTCCAAACTTCCTTTTCTGCTCATTATCTGTACCATTCCCCAGATCTGTCCCTCAATACAATCCTGTCTTGGAAGTCTACAGACAATTCCTTGGACTTCATGGCTTGGTTTGTTATCTGATATGCACTGTTAACTGTGGGACCTTATATAGACTGGTACAGGCCTTACAAATAATCTCCAATCAACTGAATTTAGCACAGGTGGACTCCAATCAAGTTGTAGAAACATCTCAAGGATGATCAGAGGAAACAGGGTGCATCTGAGCTCAATTTTGAGTGTCATTGCAAAGGTTGTGAACACTTACGTACATGTGATTTTTTTCCTCAAAGATTTCAAACAAACTTCTTTCATGTTGTTATTATGGGATAATGCTTGCAGAAATTTGAGGAAAATCATGGGTTTACTCAATTTTGGAATAAGGCTGCAACATAACAAAATGTAGAGAAAGTAAAGTGTTGTGAATACTTTCCAGATGCACTGTATGTCTGCTTTTCTCCAGTCCATCATATCAACAAGCTCTCTCCCTTACCAACATTCAACAATCTGACTCTCACCTCTACACTCTCACCCTTCATCTTTTCTCTCTGTCTCTGGACACGCCTTCCCCCTCTCCTTCTCCTCTTCTGCTGGGCAGCAGTCGTGAACCTGGGCCTTGACCGATGGTGAGGATGGATCACACATAATGAAGGTTCAGAGGAAACAACTGATCTCCAGGATCTTTCTCCATATCTGCCTATTGATCTGAGGGTGGTATCTAGACGAGAGGCTTACCAGACGTGGGAGACTAATAAGAATAAGAAAGAAACAGACTAATATTAGCGTAGATGCCATTCTTCTTACGATGCAACAAGTACATTGGGTGTTTGGGAAGTGTTCCCGGTTCCGGTTGACCTAATTAATGCAGACTAACAATCCTTTAACGGATTTGAATTATAGAAATGTGTTAATGTATTACGTGTGAGCCAGATTAAAGAGATGGGTCTTCAATCTAGATTTAAACTGACAGGTTTATTGTTCCAGAGTTTGGGCACTAAATAAGAAAATGATCTGCTGCCCACAGCTGATTTTGATATTCTAGGTATTATCAAATTGCCAGAGTTTTGAGAACACAGCAGACGTGAAGCACTATAATGTGATAAGAGCTTGCTCAAGTATTGAGTTGCTAAACCATTCAGGGCTTTATAAATAATTAGCAAGATTTTAAAATCAATACGATGTTTAATGGGGAGCCAGTGCAGTGTTGACAGAGCCGGGTTAATATGGTCATACTTTCTGGTTCTAGTAAGAACTCTCGCTGATGATGCAAATGCTAGGAAATATGGCTTTTGAAGGAAAGATTGCTATCAAATAGCACACCTAGGTTCCTAACCGACAACGAAGAATTGATGGAGCAGCCATCAAGTATTAGACAGTGTTTTAGGTTATTACATGCAGAGGTTTTAGGTCAGATAATTAGCACCTCTGCTTTTTTCAGAATTTAGCAGTAAGAAATTACTTGTCATCCAGGTTTTTATATCAACTACACATTCTGTTTTTCAAATTGGTATGTTTCGTCAGGCCACGAAGAATATAGAGCTGAGTATCATTAGAATAACAGTGAAAGCTAACACCATGTTTCCTGATGATATTTCCCAAGGGCAACATGTAAAGCGTAAAAAGTAATGGCCCTAGTACTGAGCCTTGCGGTACTGCACTTGCGATCAATGATACCTCTTCATTCACTGCCACGAATTAATGGTTGTCAGATAAATACGATTTGAACCATGCTAATGCTCTACCGCTAAGAATGTCAATAGTGTCAAACGCAGCGCTAAGATCCAGTAGCACTAATAAAAAGATACAACCACGATTGGATAACAAGAGCAGATTATTTGTCACTCTAATGAAAGCAGTCTCAGTGCTATAATACGGTCTAAATCCTAACTGGAAATCCTCACAGATACCATTTTTCTGTAAGAAGGAACATAATTGTGAGGATACAACCTTTTCTAATATCTTTGACAGAAAAGGGAGATTCAAGATTGGTCTGTAATTAATTAATTCGTTGGGGTCAAGTTGTGTTTTTTTAATGAGAGGCTTAATAACAGCCAGTTTGAAGGTTTTGGGGACATATCCTAATGACAATGACAAATTAATAATATTCAGAAGAGGATCTATGACTTCTGGAAGCACCTCTTTTAGTAGCTTAGACGGAATAGGGTTTAACATACATATTTTTTGGTTTAGATGATTTTCCAAGCTTATACAATTCTTCCTCTCCTATAGTAGAGAATGAGTGGAATTGTTCCTCAGGAGATCTATAATGGATTATCTGATGTGATACTGGAGCTAATAGTTTCTCTCTAATAGTTTTGATCTTGGAAGTAAAGTAGTTTAGTCATTACTTCTGTGCTGTTGGGAAAAGTCAACATCTGTTATTACTTTAGCCACTGTGTTAAATAAATATCTAGGGTTATGTTTGTTTTCTTCTAAAAGAGTCGAAAAGTAATCAGATCTAGCAGAATTTTTTTACGCTTTTCTATACGATAGGGTACAATCACACCAGGCAGTACGAAATACCTCTAGTTTTGTTTTCCTCCAGCTGCGCTCCATTTTCCGGGCTGCTCTCTTTAGGGCGCGAGTGTGCTCGTTATACCACGGGGTCGGACTGTTTTC
>JAHKKF010532857.1:19735-30301 GCA_019740295.1 Labeo calbasu
CATTTAGTGACGACAGTCTGCTATGTATCTCGTCACCACGATACGCAGGGAGGGGGCCAGAGCAAATTACAGTGTCTGACATCGTACTTGCAAGTTCACACACCTCTTTAACATTATTTTTAGTGATCTCCGACTGGCGAAGTCGAACATCATTTGTGCCGACGTGAATAATGATCTTACTGAATTTACATTTAGCATTAGCCAGCACTTTTAAATTTTCCAAGATGTCAGGCGCTCTGGCTCCCGGTAAACACTGGACTATGGTGGCTTTTGTCTCTATTTTCATGTTCCGTACAATAGAATCGCCAATAACTAGAGCACTTTCATCAGGTTTCTCAGTGGGTGCGTCTCCACAGACACGCTATAATGATATAATATACTATAATCTTTTAATATATATCATTATACAAATATACATTTATGTATTATATATTTATATTGGGTGAATTCAGGTTGATTGGGACACTTTTCGTCACTGAAATGGCTTGGGAAAAGAGTCCCAATCAACCTGAATTCACCCTAATATGTCATTACAGAAAACAAATAAAACTGTGTCTTCACAAGAAAACAAAAAATCATATATGGCTTCTCTACCTAAAAAAAAAAAAAAAAAAAAAAAAAGAGAAAATTTATGAAACATGAAATAAGCTTATAATCATAGATGCTGTCTTAATTGAGTAAATACAACAACAACAAAAAAAAAACATGTGAATTCTTATAGCCTAGAATAGACAAAACACATGTCCTGAAAACAGACCTGAAAGGAACAGTAAATTCTGTCAACCCACAAGACTTTTTTTCAGATCATGAATAAACATTTTAAATTAAAATCTGAAAGATTTTCTACTGAAAGTCTACTCACCTAAAACTGATACTTCCAAACATTCATAAATAGATCCTTTATTTCAAGCGCTTTATACAATACAGGTTGTTTCAAAGCAGCTTTACTGGGCTAAAGGGGAAAATAATGATTCAAAGATGCAAACAGAGGTCAATTTAGCTGTAAACAGGGCTTCTGTGGGTCCTTACATTTAGTTGTATCAAATTTAATGCCATAAAAAGGCCATTTTCATTTTTAAATACACTATTTTTCATTTGGTTTTCAGATGTAAATAGGCCTTTATTCACATATAAACACTGATCAGTGAACAAACTCTGCTTGCTTGATGCACAAATTGCTGACATGTTTGCATGCAAATAAAAGCCTAAATTAAATCTAATGATCATGTAAAGCAATTGTGTCTCTTTGGAAGACTTGGACTAACCTTCTCCCTTCATATCTTTTACAATCTCTTCATAATAATTTGGGGTGAGATTGTTTCAAAGCAGTTTTACAGGGACAAATTCAAGGAGAGACAGGAAATTACTGACTGTACCAATGCAAACAGAGTTCAGCAGCTCTAAAATAAATGTAATGTCATTGATCAGTGTTGCTCCAGTTCAGTTAAACGACTATGTAAAGCTCATCAAATATGAAAGGAGTTCAATTCAGCTATAAAGGGACTATGCAGAAAACAGTGATGTGGCTAAGAAAGTTGTCAGATCAACTGAAATGTCATGTGGGTGCTCTGGTGAGATCTATCAGATCCCCGGTCAGTCCGGTTTCCTGAGTACAGTTTGTTCCGTGCTTGGCATAGTCTGGTTTTCCATGAGCCAGCCTCTCATTTCGTCTCATTTCAAAACTATTTTGACGCATGAACTAGTAAAATACGTTAATGCCACGTAAGTCACTTTGGATAAAAGTATCTTCTAAATGCACGAAAACCACAAATGTGAAGATAAAAGCTCATATAAAAAGAGGATCTTTATATAAATGTCATAATATAAAAAGAAAATCAGGCCAATCAATAGCCTGAAGGCAGATTTTTTAGAGTTTTTAGAGTTTAGAGAGCGGTGGAATGTGGTTTGGTTTCCTATGTCATTGCTGTGGGCAAGAGACTCATACCAGAGTAAATCATGATAATAAGCAACACAAAAGCAGTTTCGGCAATAACTCTCTTAACGATTTAATTCAATAAACCCAGATAGCACACACGCATCTGCAAGATGTCTGTTAAAGATCACTTGATCTGGAAAACATCTGCTGTGTACAAACATCTGACAGATGTCTACAAGATGTCAGTTTTACACACATTCTAAATCATAAACATCTTAAAGACGTCTAATAGACGTCAGTTTGACACCTGACGGGAAACGTCCTATAGACGTATTGCAGATGAGCAAACACTCTAAAAAAAATACGTCTTTCAGATGTTAATTTAGACGTTAAATAGACGTCTCCGAGATCAGAAACTCAGTGACAAGCACTATACAAGAAAATTCTCACTATTACCCAATAATAACTAGGAGTTTTCCCTCAATAAACTCCTAATTTGCTGCTTATTAATAGTTAGTAAAGCAGTTGTTAAATGCATGTATGGGGTAGGGTTAAGGGATCTAAACTATGCTCAAGCAGAGTAAGTCATTCATAGGTCATATTTATAGTAATATGTATAAAGTATATTGTCTGTTGGCTCCTGTGCCATTATGGGATATTAAAGTGTCCACTAGTCTCTCATTTCAGATACCGCATTGTTTGTCTTCTCTTACATAAAGACTGTGAATTCTGATATTTTGCTTATTGAACATGCTGCTTTTTGATACACCGTTGTGAAATTGTGAATCTCCTTTATTTCAAGCACTTTATACAATACAGGTTGTTTCAAAGCAGCTTTACCGGGCTAAAGGGGAAAATAATGATTCGGAGGTCAATTCAGCTGTAAACAGGGCTTCCGTGGGTATCAAATTTAATGTCATAAAAAGGCCATTTTCATTTTTAAATACACTATTTTTTATTCATGTTTGTTCAAAATGTTAAACTGAAGTTACTACTATCAGTTGGAATTGTATTCGTATTGTTCACTGTTTCAGTATTACAAAATGTGAGTTTTACATCACGATTCATTAGTGAAGAAGTTTTGCGTGTGATTTTAGTTTCATTAAAATTACTTACAATTGCTCACATTTTTACCAGTGTGAAGCTTGTGTGAGACAATGCTTGTACTCTATTTTTGATTTTGATTTGATTTGAACAAACAAACAAAAACATTTGAAATATGGCAAAAAAGTCACCAGGTTTCTGTTGTTCCAGTTCAGCACATATAATGTTGCATCTTGCAGGAGTCACATACAGAGCTATTTATACATTACTCTTTGCATTGTGATTGACAGTTTTAGATGAACGCCCTTAATTTTCCCAGAAAGTTGGTTTACCAAGAATGTTCTGAAAATGGCACATATCTACTGTTATGGCTACAATTATTTCCAGTAATTCAACAGTCGTTGGTATTACGACTGGTATTATAACTATTATTCAACAGTTGTTATTATGAATATACACTGAATATTCGTTCACACTAAGTTCCACCTCAGCACTATAAGGCATATCATCCTTTCAAGGACTGTCTTTTTAATAGAGAAAGACTCCAGTATTAAGGACTTCTGAAGTTCTCAAGAAAAACACTGAAATGTAAAGTCAAAATGACACTGGGAGGAAAAAAAAAAAAAAAAAAAATCACATCTAGCCAGTACATACAGGCTCTGTTTGTTGGGAGATTTTCAGCTCTGCAACAGTTCATTTCAGAGAGCGTAATGTATTAGAGCCCTTACAGAAGAATGAGGCTTCAGACCAATTTCACTGTCGGTCTGTAGGCCGACCCAGAAGGCTAATGCCCATGTGTAGCGGATGCTAACAACTACTGTACTTCAACGAAGATTGCTGGAGGGAGAGAGAGGGGCTCATTCTGCTTTGCTCGTAGTATGTGGCCTACAAAGACAGCCGTAGGTGCTCTACCAATGAACATTTCTCAGGGCCATGGGTCATGTTGTCGTATTTCCGGCGTGATGCTGGAATGTTTGTACGGTAGGAGCTGCTGAATCGCCCAGGATTATATGGGCTCCAATCTCCAGCGTGGACTGGGGAATTCTGCGGCTCACTGTTTGCAGTATGTGTTTGCGTAGGTTCCCTGTGCACAGCGAGTTACCATTCAAACAGGTAGGTTGCCTTTAATTACGGGGCCTTGCTCTACCATTCAATCATTAAATGAGTTATCCCTATTTCTTTTTGTATGCTTACATCTTAAAACTTCAGGTGTTGCAAAAACACAGAGAGATGTTGCAGTGGGTTTTTCTGCAGCCGGACTTTCACACGTTGGCCTTTGTGTGACTGTGACACAACGAACGGACAGACGGCTTCGTGCTCGGTGGACCGCATTGCGTCATTGGGCCAGATCGCCAGGATGTGATGAACATTCTTAGTGCGAAGAGTTGCTCCTAGCGACAAAATTCTTAGAAATGTGGATGTTTCCTCTTAAGATTAAAGAAACGATCCTAGTAAAAAACAACAAAAACAAAGTAATTCAGAAAGCATCTTAACCCTTAAATGAGGTCTCAAGGTCTAAAATTGTTAGGAGTACGAACGAGGACTTTTAAGAGTTTCTTTATCAGTCGAGCACATTGACAAAACTTGAAGAGGGAGAAGAAATATGTTCCACGACAGTGAGTTAATAAGACGCTACACATCAGATCGTGGGGTGGGTGGGAAACACTGATCAGTGTTGCTAACCGCTTTCAACTGAAAGTAGTTAAAACAGTCGCTGAATGTAGCCGATGAGGATGAGGTCATAATGGCGAGTTCACTGATCTATATAAATATAAATATATCAGTGGGAGAGTATTGTACTCTAAATAAGGTTTGTCCAACAAACTGATTTTGTTGCTAGGCTTTAGAATAAAGTCTCAAAAGGGGTGAAGGAGTCACTAAACACTTACCACTAAATTGGCAACACTGACATTGACTACAACATAATCAGCTATTAATATTTTGTTGCATGTGTTCATAATTTATTTGTATGACAGCATGGCCAAAAAATATGTCCGCACAATTTGGCATGTTTCATTGCATTATTATTAGAAATAAAACAATTGACTTCAAGCAAATATGCTTACAAAATCAGTAACACTTTTTTTTTTTCTTCTCTTGGCCACTAATATATGGCAGTTCATTGACTTTCCAACTGACCGTCAAACCATGCTGCAAAAACAAGCCATTTTTATGAGGATTGTGGGCTTTCTTGGAGGTATTGGAGCTGTTGATGAACTCATGTTCACATCATTGCTGTAAACGAGTAAACATACCAATAGAAAAGGATTTCGAAACATCAGTAATAATTTGTGATCATTTTGCACAATGCAAAGCATTTAAAAAACATTGAAATATTAAATAGTGTCTTAATTAAATAATTTTATTGTAGTGAAATCAAATTATTGGTGTTGTGCTGCTGGGACTTTGCATGAGCCAGGCTCATTATTGGCTGTTTAAGAGGTCAAGGGCGGCCATTTTGGGTTGACATCATTGTAGTCCTTAGTTCACAACACTTAAGTGTCCTCTCAGTCAACACTTAAGAATCGGTCTTAGCCTTTACTGAAAGTTGCTTTTAGCTCCTTTATAAAAGTGTCCTACTCTACTAAGAATTTTTTGACACTTAAGTTAAAGTTTAAGACTATTCTTAAGAGCATTTCTGAGAAGTTTTATACATAGGGGCCCTGGTATTAATGTGTGTTTTCGTCGATCCGATCACAAGTGGACAACGCTAAGTTCAGGTAAAAAAAAAACAAGGTCTAAAACGTTTTGAGTTTGCCCACTTTCGACCACATCCAGAGGCATAAAGACCGCCTACTGTCCGCCTGCTGACCTAATACGTGTTCATTCATTCATATGTATTCAGGACGCCCGCTTATCAGATGGGATTTGAACTTCGACAGGCCGAAACGAAGCTAAGGCGGCTGTTCTCCGCATGTTCTCTTTTGTCTAATTTTGTGACCGTGTGAAATTTGTCTTCCGTTGCTCTGAAATATTCGAAAAAACCCATACGTGAACCAAATTTTGATAACACTAGCGGGAGGAAGCATCAATTAGACTACTGAGAAATGCATATGCAGCACCAAACTGGGCTGCGTTTCTCAAAAGCATCATAAGCCTAAGCTGATCGTAGCAGGTGACAGTGGTTCTATGATCGACTTAGGCTTACAGCGCTTTTGGGAAACACAGCTCTGGGTGTTTCTTAATCACTGGCCATTTTAAAAGTACAATGAGTGTTTTTTTTTTGTTTTTGTTTTTTTTTCATATGACTTTATTTTCCTGGTCTGTCAGCATTCAGCCCGATTGTAAGGTTAGTGGTTTTAATTCATTCTAATCATCTTGACCAATCTGCACGCAGAACACAAAGTTTTATTGACAGTACACTCAACTGAACCTTTCTGCCGCCTCTGGAGCACAGGTCTGCAACCTTCAGCATCAAAAAAGAAAACATTTTGGCACCTTTCTCACCAAATAAAATTCAAGTGGAGCCACAGAATATTCGATCCCTAAATAAAGATAACCAGCATATACTGTAGCTAAAGTTTTAGTTTCAGTTATGTTACAGGGCAGGGGTGTAGGAATCATTTCAGAAGTGAGGGGGACAGAAATGTCAAATGTAATAATAACAATAATAATACATTTATTTAGGTGCATCTCAATAAATTAGAATGTGGTAGTTCATTTATTTCGGTAATTCAACTCACCTTGTGAAACTCGTGTATGAAATAAATTCAGTGCACACAGACTGAAGTAGTTT
Organism: Labeo calbasu; assembly: GCA_019740295.1. NCBI lineage: Eukaryota > Metazoa > Chordata > Actinopteri > Cypriniformes > Cyprinidae > Labeo > Labeo calbasu. The sequence goes on from JAHKKF010532857.1 coordinate 26,392, forward strand.
AAGTCTTTGGTTCTTTTAATTGTGATGATTTTGGCTCACATTGAACAAAAACCCACCAATTCACCATCTCAACCATTTAGAATATGGTGACATGCCAATCAGCTAATCAACTCAAAACACCTGCAAAGGTTTCCTGAGCCTTCAAAATGGTCTCTCAGTTTGCTTCTATAATATTTGATATATATTCTAATGACTATTTTACGATTGTGATTGTTTTTTATACTACAAACACTTTTCTCTTTTCAGCATGATTACAGTATCAGCATTGCATTTATTTGAAACAGAAATTATACATGTTTTTACTGTTACTTTTATTCAATTTAATGATTATTCCTTGCTGAATAAAATATTTTTATATTTTTAATTAGTCGTTTCTTTTTCTTTTGTCCTTCAACTCTTTCTACAACATTGTGAATTTAATATATCATATATTCTGCAAAAATTTTATTTTTTAATTAAAGGAAAGGACGTGGTGTTTGGCCAAGTATGGTGAATCATGACTGGCTACGCAATTTTATTATAATTATAATATATTACAATATACTACTGCTATTACTACTACTACTAATAATAATATTACACACACACACACACACACACACACACATATATATATATATATATATATATATATATATATATACACAATATTGCTATTTTTACTGTATTTTTGATCAAATAAATGCAGCCTTAGCAAGAGACATCTTTCAAAAAGATTTAACAACCTTTCTTGCTGCAAACTTTGGTCTACAATCTTTCTGATGAGAAAGAAAATTTCAATGTCAAGAGGCTTCTGCCTCTTCCTGGCTGCACAAGAAATCAAAGCGATGAAACAGTTTTTCTCTTTAAGAGTTTTGTTGTTGTTGTTTTGTTTTTTTTCAGGTAAACCAAGAAAATGAATGTCAGAAACATCTCAGTCTTCTGCTGATGGTCATAAGTCAATCATTCCTTCTCAAACTCAGACTTTAGCTCAATTTCTGCTCTCTGTAAATATTTACAAGACAAGTTAGAATTTCCTGAACTCATTTCATTGAGCTTACAGATATAACCAAATGGAGACTAAATGCGATCAGTGCTCAGAAATGACATGTTTGCGTGAGTTTAACCTGTTCTCTCTGTTTGTACGTTTTCATTTTTTTTTTTCCTAGGGGCTCATCATTCCGCTGTCATGCTGGTTTGTTAGTAATGCGGATAACCTGACATGGCATTTCCAGTTTGATGTATGGGAAACGTCATTAACCCTAACCGAACTATATGTTATGTGGTGTTCCTGTAGATGAGTGGTTTTCAGACCGGTCCTGCGAGCACCCCCGAAACGGCACATTTCGTAGGTCTCTCATATCTGTCACACCCATTTCAGGTCTTGCTGCTTCTACTAATGAGCTGATAAGTTGAATCTGGTGTGACAGATGAGGGAGACACAGAAAACAGTGTGCAGTGTTGGTTGGGTGCTCGCAGGACCGGTCCGAAAACCACTACTGTAGATCAAACAGTAAATCATTGCTTTAATAAGGCCAATGTCACGGATTGAAGTAATAAAATATATCTCTAATGTGCAATGTAAATTGTTTTGAATAATAAATAAACAAATAAATAAATAAATAAATAAAAGCAAACTTCGAAATAAAATCAACAGTAAATAAATAATAAAATAATAAAAGCACACCGTACACGCTGCATCATATTAAAAAAAAAGTACTATGCGAAGTAAATTATTCCAATTGGAAATATGGCATTAAAGAGAAAGTCCACGTTTATTGTTGTGAGAGCTGAGAAATGTGGTTTTGGTCTCTTGATGCTGTTCCTGTGGCCGATGAATCATGTCAAAGTAAGTCATGATGATCACATGCGGTAATGAATCTGGTAATGAGATGAACCAGAAACGTTTTCAAAAATCAAAAATGGTTCATTGCTCATTTCTTTGGGAATACATAGACTATAGTTTCTGTGTGCAGGGAGCCGGATGATTCTCAAAGGGAAAATTTCAGTCCACGCTCCTTGTATAAACTGCAATACACATTTGCTGCTATTGAGGGATCGGGTTAGAGGAGGAAGACAGGTTTGGTAGTAGTGTTAAGTTTAAGGGTGGTTTAAGACAGTGTAATTGCACAGGTAACCACAGAAATTAATTGCAGCTGTAATTACAGAAAGGTATTTTAATTATAAGTACAACATAAAAATATGTACACAATAAGTGCATTGTATCAAATGATACATGTTATATTAGACAGCCACTTGTCTTTTGAAAATCCTGTTTCTCATGTTACAAAAACAGCATTCTTCCAAACTAGAAACATCTAGGACGAAGGCGTGACATTAAAGAGTGCGAGGACACGGAAGAGTTTTGAAAAGCAAATGAACGGTATTTCAATGGAAACCATGATTTTACAGTACAAGTGGGGAAATTATGTCTTCAGGAGGCGACAAGGACAAACAGAAAGCAACTAATATTTTACCTCCAACTTCCCTATGCAAAAGAAAAGAAAAGAAAAAAAAATACTATCACTCACCTCAACTCCCTGTACAAAAAATCGATAATCGATAAAATGTTTCAACAAAAATGGCGTCTGTCTCCCTAGCTCCCCAAAAATACTTTATACAATTATTTACAAGATATGCAAACAAGTCCAAACAGGGGCAATCCGGAATCAGAGTCAAACAGGCGCTAGTCAGAATTAGGAATATTTGGCTACACACGCTAACAAGCAAACAAAGCTGAAGCAGGAGTCAGCTGACCGGGCACTTCTCAAAAACACAACAAAATACAGAAATAAAACATAAGGGACGTAACACCGAACTACGGAACATGTGACCTGTTTCTAATGCAGAAATGCTAGTTCACGCATTCATAGACATCCTAGACTGGACTAGGCTCGGTGTTTGTGCTGCATCTTCAATAAACAAGCTAGGAACAGCCTTCCTGATAATGTTTGGGGTTCAGACACACTCTCTCTGTTCACATCTAAATTAAAGACACATGTCTTTAAGTCAAACATTCACATAGCGCATCTCATAATCTTGTACTTTAGCTATATCTGATCAAATGCACACTATCATTCTTTTTGCTTGGGTTGAACAAATCATTTTTGCTTTGTTGAAACAGCAGCTATGCTCATTTTACCTCTATTTGTTTCTCTGTTTCTGCCACGGGATTGACATCCTATGAATTACACACGCTTCAGTCTGGATTCAACCCTTACAAAGATCTGAGATGACCGAACATCTGAGAAGAGTCGATGTCAACCCCTCAGAGGACCTCATAAGATGCCAACCCTGAAAGAACATACAGAACTACCAAATTCTGCTACAAGTTTGATTACAACATGTAATCGTCGCTGTTTGATCACGTGTCATTAACTGATTTTTACCGTACATACGTACATCGACTTGACATAGTCACCACTGATAATCTGCTTCTAAATATACTGTAGAAACTTGAAACTATACAAATAAACTTGAATTGAACTGAAAATGATTCATTTAAAGGGGTCATCGGATGCTAAGTTCACTTTTTCATGCTGTTTGAACATTAATGTGTGTTGTCAGTGTATGTACACATCTACTCTATAATGATAAAAATCCATGCAGTGGTTTTTAATTAATCTGTAAAAATAATATCCCCTTTTTCAAATCGAGCCGTTCTCAAATGCCTGTCGTTGTTGCGTCACACCCACAGAGGCCGCTCCTACGATAGTTGATTTACATGAGCGATTTACCTCGAATCAGCCGTCACAGTCCGCCTTTCCTTATAATGTGGTAGTTAGGAAGTTTAGCGGCTAAACGCGGCTAAATGCGGCTAAAGTAAACAACACCGTCCTTCCACAGAGAGAAGAGAGGGGCGGGTTGAGCAGAGCTCATTTGCATTTAAAGGAACAACCCCTTAGAATGAGATGATTTTTGCAGAGCTGAT